>KE464377.1:0-21826 GCA_000387445.2 Pythium aphanidermatum DAOM BR444 | reverse complement strand
TGATGCACCCACCAGAGCCCACCACAGTTGACGGCTTCGAGGCGCACTTTGGCGTGAACCACTTGGGGCATTTCTACCTGACGTATCAGCTGTTCGATTCCCTTACGCGTGCCCAAGAGGAGGCGCGGGTCGTATCGCTGAGTAGCACAAATCATCGATACGTGTCTGAGAAGACTGACTTCTCCTCGCTGGGGGAGTCCGTCGTCGCTGGTAAACTCATGAACGAGTACAGCACGTCCAAGCTCTGTAATTTGCTGTTTATCTATGAACTCGATCGGCGTCTAAAGCGCAGTGGGTCGACGAAGGTCAAGGCCGTGGCATGCCACCCGGGAATCACCCTCACCAATATCACACCAAGTGCTATCAAGGCTCATTTGATGCCGAACTGGGTGCAACGCGGTCTCAATGGTATCATCTCGATCCTACCGATTTTCCAGACACCAGAGATCGGTGCCTTATCGACGCTCTATGCGGCAAGTGAGCCCCATGTCCAGAGTGGAGACTTCATTGGGCCGGATGGTTGGCACGCATTCTGGGGCTACCCTACCAAGGACGAGTCTTCTCCACTGAGCCATTCGGTTGAAGCAGCGGAGCAACTCTGGAAGCGCAGTGAAGAGCTTCTTGGCGTGACGTTCTCGCCATAATATAAGCGATTTCAAACAATGGCGTCGTTTCATGGCCCATCGCAACTGTGTAACGTCGGCTGGGCGGACAGCTCTGCTATCAGAGACCGCCAGGAGCACATGAAGCTCCACGGTGGGTCAGTGAGCCAGACAGCGACGAGAAGCTGTGTGTGTAGCAAGAGCACCCTGCGTAGTGTCCCCGAGGTGGCGGCCACATCGATGTCTGTGGATGTGGATTGCGCCAAGCTAAGCTCTGTGAGTTCCGTCTCACCAACTAGCTCCGTTCACGAGCTCACGATGCAGTCGTTTGACTCTTCAAACGATGGCAATCCGACCATGATAAAGGTGGATCAGAAAACACCACACCCTGGTCCAAGCGCCCCAGCCTCTGAGAGTCAAACGACTGCGAGACGGATGAAACAGCCTTCTTTGATGGCATCTGCACTGCAAGCCTTGCCAACTGGGTCAAGACAGTCACGAACAGCGACAAGCTGCATTGAGACTAGCCAAGTGGATGATCTCGTACACATCAAGCAGTCTGTGGAGCGACTTCGTGCCCAGCGAGCACATGTCGAGCAACTACGCGTTCGCAATGACAAGCTCGAGCGCCAACTCTCTGAACGAGCCAGAGAGATTGAGAAGCTGCGTCTCGAAGTGATATCGCTGCAGGGCGTAGAGAAAGAAAACATCGGGCTCTTGAAGAGTTTCCAACTTTTAGAGGAACGAATTCGCACCCTCGAGACTACGTGTAAAGACCGCCAAGACGATGTGAGAGCAGCAAACGAAAACCGACTGATTGCCGAGCGGCAGCGTGAGAAATTGCAGCTCCAAAACGATGAGCTGCTTGTTGAGCGCGATCAATACAAGCAGCAAAGCTTGGTGCTTCAAACGAAACATGAGAAAAGAATCGTGGAGCTGAACAAAGAGCACGAGCAAGCACTTGCCAAAAGCCAGAGCGAGATTCGCGAATGGGAGGTAAGAATCAAAGAGTTTCAACAATCGCAGTCGCAAGTGGAGCACAAGTATCTTGATGAAATGGCACTTTTACGAGAAGAGAGTGGCAAACTGGTGCGGGAAAACCGAAACTTGGAGCACCGAGTCCAGCAGCTCCTTGCTACGACGGTGCGCCAAACGAAGATCATTGAAGACTGTGATCGTGCTTTGATGGAGACAAAGAACCGCCTTGATCGTGCTCAAAAAAGCTATCACGAGCAAGTGAAACTAAATTCTCAACTAAAAGACCAGACGCAGCGCTTGGAGAGCAAACTCACGATGCAGGAACAGACACTTACTACCGAGAAATCCAGCTTGAGCAAGCAAGTCGCTGAGTTGGAACTTAAAGTGCGCAAGGTGAAAGATAAAAGCGACATCTACATGGTTGCGCTCCATGAAAAGGGGAAGTTGGTCGAGAAGTTGGAGAATGAGCTATCGGTGCGTGATCAGGCTCGGGAGCACGTGGAGACTATCGTAAAAGAGTTGCGGCAAAAGGAGAAGGCTTGGATGAGCGAAACATCCTCTCTTAACATCGCCCTTAGTGTAAGTAACTCGGCACATCGTCATAGCAAATCTGGAGTCGCTTACAGGTTGTGTCGTTGTCAGGATCTGAAGGACGAGAGAGCGATTCTTCAGGATCAACTCCAGGCTCTCCAGGGTAAGTGCACGTATCATGACCTGTCTCCGTGTAATGCAACTCACAAGGATTACGCACAGAACAACTCGAGAAGGAACGAGCCGACCGATCGCGTTGGGCCACAGCACGGCTGAAGCTGCTCGCCGAGTTCTGTGATGAAGAAAGCAAGCTCAGTTCGACCCTGCACCACTATTCAGCAATGCAATTGACAGAAGAAGATGAGGAGTCCAACGATTTACTTGGTAGCGATGATGATCCACATGAAGAGGACGTTGCATTTGATGTGGATGATGCCATGCTGGCTGCTAGCGTTAAGATGGATGCCGTGTCGATGCAACATCTACGAGAACGGCGACAGCAGTTGGCACAGAAGGCAAACAACACGGTAAAGTCAGTCGTTTTTGGATAAATGCGAAATTGTTTAAGTAGATTACAAGTTCACAAGCACGCTTGATAGAGCTACGCAACGATAAAGAGCTGATAAGACATCAAGCAATTCTCTAGTGCTCCTCCACATTCGTGAGCGGGGCGTAAGGTGGGTTGCCGCGGGCCGAGTTGAGGCGGTAGCGGACAAGGTTCTTGAGCTCAATGACCTTGTGGTCTTGCTCGAAAGGCTTATCGGCGAGTCGTTTTGCAGGATCAATCTCTGGTACTTGGTAACGCTTAAGCAAGAGCGAGGACACGACGACCGAGACGGACGAAAACGCCATGGCAAGTCCGGCACAAGCAGGCGGCATCGTCGAGTGGATGATCGGGAAAAATGCACCGGCAGCAAGTGGGATCCCGATGAAGTTGTACGCGACGGAAAAGAAGAAGTTAAGCATGATGCGGTTGAAAACCACACGAGCTAGGTCGAGTGCAACAACGACGTCCGTCAGCTTGCTCTTGACGAGGATCATATCGGCCTCCGCCTTGGCAATCTGCGTGCCAGCTCCAATGGCCATACCCACATCGGCTTGTGCAAGTGCTGGTGCATCGTTGATACCATCGCCAACCATACACACAACGCGGTTGCGCTTGGTGAGTGGCGAGATGCGCTCTTGAAGTGCCTTGATCTGAGACGCTTTCTCTCCTGGAAGGGCAATTGCCTTGACGTGGTCAATGCCCATTTGGCGAGCGATGGCGCTCGCTGTACGGATGTTGTCACCAGTGATGAGCCAGACATCAAGGCCCATGTTCTTGAGGTACTGAACCACCGATTTTGACTCAGGACGAGGCGTATCGGCAAGGCCGATTATACCGATCAACTTGTCTTCGACACACACACAAACCACCGTCTTGCCCTCCATCTCAAGGTCGTGCATTTCATCGCGAATCTTCGTGCTGACCTCAATGTTCTTCTCTTCCAAATACTCCGTGTTGCCCACAATAACGCGAACATCGCTTGTACCGAGAGTATCCTTGCGTGGTGGAACAAGGCCTTCAATACCACGACCAGGAGTAACATGCACCTGTGTGGGCTCATTGAGCTGCAGCTTCTCTTGCTCCGTGGCGGTAATGACAATAGCCTTGCCCAAAACGTGCTCACTCACACACTCCAGCGAAGCACCATAGTACAGGAGGTCACGTGGGGTGTAGGCACGATCGGAAAGCACAACATCCGTTACAGATGGATGACCAACCGTCAGAGTACCAGTCTTATCGAAAACAATTGTGTCGACGTGACGAGCAATCTCAAGGGCACGACCGCCCTTGATGAGAATTCCCTTCTTCGCACCAACACCACATCCTACCATCACAGCAGTTGGTGTAGCGAGACCAAGTGCACACGGACACGCAATGACAACAACAGAAATGGCGAACAGCACGGAGATGAACATGTCGTTCGCATGCCCATCCTCCGGGTTCAAGCCGAGATCAGTCTTGTATTGGTCTGGAATCGAGTCAGTCGCGAGAAGAGTGTACCACGACAGGAAAGTGACAGACGAAATTCCCAGCACGAATGGAGCGAAGACCGAAGCGAGCTTATCGGCCTGAGCCTGAATCGGAGCCTTGTGAAGCTGAGCCTCTTCGATCAAGCTACAAATCTGCGCCAGCGTGCTGCTCTCACCACCGAAGCAGCTCGATTCAATGACGAGAGTACCCTGCTGGTTAATTGTTGATCCAAACACGTAGTCGCCGGGAGCTTTGGACACTGGCATGCTCTCACCAGTGAGCATGGACTCATCACAAGAACTTGTACCAGATTTGATGACGCCGTCGGTCGGAATGTTGGCACCAGGAACAACGCGAAGAAGATCGCCTCGCTGGACCAGTTCGATAGGGATCTCGCGGTCAGACTCGCCTGGCACAATAAGAAGCGCGGTCTTCGGCTGAAGCTTGGCCAGCTCGGCGAGGGCATCCGCAGTCTTCCCCTTCGCCAAGGACTCCATGTATTTTCCCAGTGTGATGAAGGTGAGGAGCATCGTTGACGATTCAAAAAAGTGATGACCATGGAAGTGCTCATCAAGGGCCGAGCCGATGAGCGAGTACAAGCTGTAGAAGTATGACGCCGAGGTTCCGGACATAATGAGGAAGTCCATGCCCATCATACCGTGCTGCAATCCTTTCCACGCGGCAATGTAGAAGCGGCGGCCAACGCCAAATTGCACGGGCGTCGCAAGTAGGAACATGAGCAGTAGCTTGAGGTGCACGCCGTTGAAAACGTGGATCATCAGGATGTCGTGGAAGAACGGGATGTATCCCAGAATCATGTGAATGAGCATTGCCGGCAAAGAGAACACGAGTGCGGTCATCAAAAGATTTTTCCACTCATTCGCTTCACCACGACTGAGGGCCTCCTGGTCCGTGCTTCCAGTGATGATCTCGGCATGGTAGCCTAGCGAATCGATACACTGGATCACGTCACGAGGACCCGTCGATGAGAGCTGTTGGATGTGCACGTGCGCCTTGTGAAGCGGCAGATTCACTTGCACTTTGACGACTCCAGGGAGTTTTCCAACCGCACTCTCGACTTTGCCGACACAGGCCGCACACGTCATACCCGTGACCGTAAACTTGAGTTCAATCGCATCATCATCGCCCGATTCGACCACATGCGAGAACGTCGCCTTGTAGCCAGCATCTTCGATGCATTTCGTCAAGTACGTCTGTTCATCCGGCACGAGATCACGGTCAAACACGACCTCGGCCTTCTGGCTAATGAGTCCAACGCGGCAATCTACCACTCCGTCTTGCTTCCGCAAATGGTCTTCGATGGCCTTGACACAGGCTGCACAGCTCATGCCTTCCACCTTGAAGAACGCACGCGGGTTGGGCGAGTCGCCAAGCAGCTCCACTGTGACCTCTTCCTGCTCTTGCTTGGCCTTCTTGTCCTTCATGATGATCTTCATGGCCTGTTCGGCGTCATAGGCGCTAGCTTCAAAGCCCACGATCTCGACCATATCCACCAGGTTCTCGAGCGTCGTACTGCCCGGGTGCGTGAGTGTCACCGTGGCCTTGCGTTTGTCAAACACAACGACCGCATCGGCGACGCCCTCGGCGCCTTTGAGGGCGTTCTGCACGGTCGTCCCGCAGTTCTTCTGGCACATCATGCCCTCCACCAGGAGTTCGATCGTCAGCGGATCCTTCTGCTGTACGCCCGTAGTCTTGAGCGCAGCCCCAAAGCCCACACACTCGACGGCATCGACGAGGTCGTCACCCGAGACCGCAGCGTCGGCACTGCAAACAACTCGGGCGCTGTGCGTCTCAAAGGTCACGACCGCGTCCACGACGCCTGGCACGCCGCGTAGTGCCGTCTGCACGGTCGTGCCGCAGTTCTTCATGCACATCATGCCTTCGATGGCGAGCTCGAAGGCCACGCCATGGGCGTTGAGCGACTGCTGCGGCGCCATCACGCGAGAGCGAGAGTGAGAGAGGACCAGAGGAACTCTGTGGGGGCGTCGCGGAAACCAACTGGTCTCACGGCAGCGGCGTTGCCAGATGAGGGGGAAGAGTAGTGTAGAGTACAATGAGGCGATGTGGAAGGGGTAGGGCGGGCGGACGCAAGCGGACGGGCGGACGGGCTGGATTTCAGTGAGCCGGTTTGGGGCTGGAACAACGTGGTGGCAAGGTGACACGGTGGATATGAAGGCGATGCGCCGCGCTGCGTTGGTGACGGTTGGTCGAAGGTACATGTACTTGTCGAAGTTATTAGAGAGAGCATCGTTGCGACGTGAAGGATGTGGATAACGATGCTGTCATCTATCCAAGGCGGTTGGTGTGTCAACAGGGTAGGCACGGCGCGATGTTTATTCATGAACGTCAGTGGAGCGAGGTGTTTTCACCGAGTGCAAGATCGCCGGGCGGTGATTGGTCCGCGCCACATGGTTATCCACCTGTCAGCATCCGGCTTTTCGCTCCAGCACGCGTACGTTGCCCATTGGGGGGAACGGCCGCCCAGCTCCACATGGCTGCACTTGTGGACCACTGCGTCACATGGGTGTGGAAGCCGATGGATCTTCATAGGGAGACGAGACGGTCTGCATGGCATGAGGGCGCAGCGAAGGGTGCTCTGTGCCAGGTAGAAGCAGCATCGTGGTGGAGGAACAGGAGCCACGAGGTAGATCGCCATGATCACCTGAGCCTCGTCATGTGCACCACCTGTCATGGCACTACGGACAGGTGAAGTGTTCGTGAAGAGGCATGGGTGAGAGAGAACTGGGATGCATGGGAGTGAGATTGATTACAGTGCTGTGCGCCATCAAAGAAATGTCTACGGAGTGGGAGGGTCGCGAGAAATGTCCATCGAGATGTCGGACCAGATGTCGTCCGCCTGGAGAAGTGTGCCTTCGCTCATCTTGCGCGGAGGGCGTGTGGGCTTGTTGCTGTATGGACTGTGTGCCTTGGGCTTGGTGACTTCGGCATTCTTTTTGGTCTTCTTCTTCTTGCGGCTGGATTTGATTTGGCCCTGAGCTGCTTCCTTCGCAGAGTTGTCAATGACCTCGGCCTGATGATCGGACATTGATCGTGTGCGCTTGCGCTTCAATGGGAGGCCCCCTAGTACTGGCTCGCTCACTTCGGAGGGGCTGTCAGCCTCGCCGTTCACTTCATGAACGCCGTCCACTTCATTTCCACAGGTGAGCGTGTGACTTTCCATCGACGCAGCATCGAGAAGCAGCATCGTGTCGCAGCTGACGCATAATGCGAGGGCACATACAGACTTCGAACACTCCTTTCGATGAGTCTTCAATTGTCCGGTCGTTTCGAACGTAGAGAAACACAATGTGCATTTGGGCGTCACTTCGACATGGACGTCCAGAACGTTCATCACAGATTCAACCTTGAACTTTCCGCTCGATGACACATGAAGGCGTCGCATGAGTTCATCATATAAATCGATCAACACGAGCGCGTCGCTGGCGGCGTAGTGTAACTGGCTTTGCGAGAGCGGTCTACGATTCCAGTTGGACGTCTGCATTGTCTTCGTGAGACGCTTGTTCAGGTAAAAATATACTAGCTTTTGTAAGCTGATGGCGTGGTGCGATCCATAGAGTGAAATGGATAAGTCGTTGACCTCAACGACAGCCTTGGCAACGGAGAAGCACGCGGCTGTAGGGTACGATGCCATCAAGTCTCTCAAATCGCCCATCAGGCCCTGGCCCAGCTTGATGACTTGTTTGGACAGGAACAGCTTGGAGAGAGCCGCATTGTAGATCTTTGGCTCAAGCTTCAACAAATCGAGTACGAACACCTCGGTCTTGCCCTTCGCACAACGTACTGCGAGCTGCAAGAGGCTACACGGATTGCGCTTTTGCTTGCCATTGAAAACTGGACGCGTTTCCTATCATGCAAACGATTAGATTAGCTCTTTCGCGACAACCTCCAGCCATGACAAACGCATTCAACGCACCGAGTCAATCCCGACAATCTTAGCGGCACGCAGTCGTTCTTCGCAGTATGGCCACTCCTTGACAGTCCCGACGAAGTGGATGACGCTCTCGGGCTTGACGATCGTGTACAGTGGCGCCGTCTGCATCTTGGCAGAGAGCGCAGCGTTCTTGGTGTTCTTCATGGTGGCTTCCCGCGCCGTCGGCCTCCTCGCATGCCCTCTCGGGGCCTCGCACTAGATGGTCAACTGACATTCATACTCGCAGCTCTTCGCGCCACCAACCCCCGCCATCCCCACACTGACCATCACTCCTCAGACCGCCACCAGATGGCACCTTCGCCGCTTCGTCGGTCTGGTGTTCTCTTTTCTCAGTACATCCTGTGTAGCGTGGTCCAGACTAAGTATGTGTCCTCTGCCGAACTTGAAGTTGCGTGACGGCATCGCGTCGGTGCGTGGCCTTGACGAACCGTCGAATGCTCCTGGGTTCTTCGATCGGTCCTTCCCTCTTTCTTCATGACCGCGACTAATCGCGTGGATATGTGCGTATCTTTACACGTGTACCCATCCTTCCTGGCCATGTTGCAGCTGCGTCATGGCCTTCGACTGCAGAAGAGAAACACGCGGGGCTCTCGCCCGAACTCTCGCGCCCGAAGGCTCAAAGCCCAAGTTCCCAAGCAGCTCTCAAGTGCAAGTCCAAGCAACAGCGACATGGCGGATGACAAGGTATCGAGCGCTGCTGGCATGATAGAGAGAATACGCTCACTCACAGGCGTGCGCTTGTTTAACAGAAGCAGACGATCGTCCACATTAATGCCAGTATCACCCACGACTCAGTCACGGCCCGTGTGGCCACGGCTATGATTGACCACGTGACGCACCACTACCATCGCCACGTGCAAAATGGCGTGTGCAAGCCCCAGAAGCCTGAGGATGTGCTCAACATCGAAGAACTCGACGTCTGGAGCGACCAGCTCCCCAAGTTTGACCGGGACGTCATGCAGAAAGTGTGGCGAGCACGCAACAACAGCCAGGATGAGGCGGACATTGCTGCCTTTCGTCCCATCCAAGCACTGGCCGAACAATTACTGCGTGCTGATTTCCTCATGATCACAGTGCCAGTGTGGAACTTCAGTGTGCCATACGTGCTGAAGCAATACATCGATTGCATCGTCCAGCCGGGTCTGACATTCAAGAACGCGGATGCAACAGGGCCAAGTGGCCCGTTCTTCAAGGGCCGTCCACTCATTATCATCTCGTCATCAGGTGGAAAGGCACCACCGCCGAATGAAGACTTTGTCGTGCCATTCCTGAGCAAGATCTTTGCGATGTGTGGATTCGATGACGCACATCACGTGGCGATTCAAGGTCTGGCCACGCATGACAAGCAGCAATGCTACGAAGCGGCCGTGCTCGAAGCCAACAGGATCGCAGACGAAGTGGTGCAGAACCACAAGCTACGATTGGAGGCGAACGACTGCGACGGTAGTGATCCGTGACTATCAAAGCTGTAGCAACAGAACTCATTGTCTATTACTTCTAATCGCTAGTTTTGTTTGATACTAATCACTCTTGGCGTTGCTTGCGTGTGCCGACTCGAGCAGAACAATCGAGCCATCTCGAAAGAGTGGAGTGTAGAGATGGTTGCGCATCAACGTCGCAAGGATGGCAACGTTAACAGTGAAGAACAGCAAGCCGGCCACCCACAGAGGCAGGAACGTGTTCATGCCCTTCATCTCGAGATGGAATGCCCAAAAGAGCCAATGCAGTTCGGTGCCAAACCATGAAGCAATCAAGGCAGGCCCTTCCAGCGCAATCGGAGACTTGTCGTTGGGAAGATGAGAGGGAGAACGCTGTATACCACAGGAAGTACTTCACGCAGATAGTCATTTGAGAGTCGATATCAGGCAGACGGCGTTCACGAAGCTTACCTGTGCAGTGCACACTTTATTGAAAATAACGAAGACCATGGTCAACGCAAAGAGCGCAAAGCTGAGGTCACGGCCGTAGGCTAATGAGAGCGTGACAAGCGAGACCAATTGAGGTAGAAAAGCGAGCAGGCCGATGCCGAATCCCGAGGGCGTGTTGTACCTGTATGATTGCATCGTCGCACGTCACAATCTCCCATAGCATTCTCATCGTGTGCATATAACTCACCTCAAGTACAAATCGTAAAAGTACACTGAGAAATTGTGTCGATTGTCGGTACGAGTGAAGTGATACAAGTATGCCTCGTGAAGGAACTGGAAACCGTACCTGGGCAACTTCAGTCAGCAACGTCACCTCATTGAGCCTAACGCGAACACTTACATTTGATAGAAGATCCCGATCAATGACAGGAAGAGTCCTCCACTGACAAGGCCAAACACAATTCGATCACGGTTCAGCTGTCCTGCTAACTGGATCCAGACACAAAACGAGGACTGGCAAGACGAGGACCACTTGGCATTGGCACGGTTGAAGTCCCCGTTCAAGAACTAGACATTGCATCAATGTGAGTACCCAGCAGCTTTTTGTGGCTCATACATCAGTATCTATACCACGAGAAACGCCAGTGCGTAGACAATTGGATAGATCTTGAAATGCACTGATGCGCCATACCTACGCATTGACACGTCCAGCGCGTGAGACCCCATAGTTGATCCTCACGGATCTAAACTTTGACGAACGCAATAGCGGATAGCACAACTTGCTTCCGCATAATGAGCAAGAGGGACAGCAGCACTAGAAGAACAACAATCGAATCGGCATTGCCACGCGTCGAGATGTTGATGGAGAACGGGTGGAAGAGCCATACACAGCAGTAGCGTAGGGCACCTATGATGACAACAATCGCTTTAGTGTGCCGTGTGATAGCGACCCCGCGCATAGAAAAAACGAATCTTACTGTCAGTCGGGAGCCCTCGCAGTTGCAGGATCTGAAGCAGCACGAGTCCCGCAAGAAGGTCGGCAGCCACGAACAGAAGCTTGCCGAACACTTCATGGACAAAGATGTTGGGGAGCAATAAGTACGCTCTGCGTGCACCATGGCGTTGTCAATACCACACGAGGAAGGCGCCAAGAGATAGGATACGCACAGCACAGGCGTGTAGCGGTACGTGGTGCGGTCAAATGGCGAGTTGCCGCTCGCGACTTCGCGGGCCGCGTCCGTGTACACATCGTAATCCACGTCCGTGTATTTGACTGGAAAGTACGCATCCTGGAACGCGCCGTACGCAATGAGCGCGAGGCGGAGGAGCAGCGCGGCACCGAAGACACTGCTCTTGCGCATGATCGTCATGAGGAACTTTGCTCGAGGGCACACAAAGCACAACGGAGGGCTAAGCTAATTAGTTCTTGCTTCCAGGCCATCATTCATGTGTATTGCAATACCAAGCTAGCCTAACTAGTCGGCTGCTTTCCATGTCATGGAGCCGATCCCATACACGGCCGTGGAGAAGCGAATGCGGTTCTTGAGACGAGCTGGAGTGGTGCCAGTGAGACTTCCAGACACACTATTGGGGCCCTTTAAGGCTCTCCTTTGAACCACAGGCACTCCGGAAGCCGACAGGAACACAGGGGCAACAGCTTCGGGGTATTTCTTGGCGGCTTTCGCAAGTGGCAAGCCCTTGGCTAATCCACCGAGGACGGCACCTGTGAGCCGTCGCAGTGCATGGCACGACAGAACCCACTGGTTCTGAAGCACGACATTGACTCCACACAGTGAGCAAAGGAGAGCGCAGGCGTACGCGTCATGCTCGAGTTCAATTTGCCATCGAGGCTTTTTGCTGTTGAGTTTGCTCTGGCGTCGCGTGCTTGCAGCGTTTTCTCCGCGGTCAAGCAGAAGCAGAGCGTAGCACGACGTTGAGAGATTCATACCAGCAAGGGCCTGAACCGAGACAGCTGAGCCGATCGCGCGGCCTGGTCCCACGTAGCACAGCGTGCCGCAGTGCCGCTGAAGCATTGCCTGTTGCCAATCGATCTCAGTCGGCACCTGGCCATGATCAACAGCGTCCTTCCAATTCGCAAATGGGGCTCCAGGCTTTTTTGTGAGCTGTTGCATCACTGATAGTAGCGTTTGTTCACCCAGTCCGCTATCTTCATGACAGGGATCCACAATCACGCGCACATCATCGCGGCGAAATGGCTGCGTTTTCAGTGTGACTAGTCTATGGAAGAGCATGTGGATTGAGAAATCGCGACCGATTGCGTCTGCCTTTTCGAATGCCGGCAGTGCCTCAAGTGGGAGCAGATCTAGAGCTTTATCCACGATGAGCGTGAGTGTGTTTCCAGGCAACTCGCTCTGTAGCACGCCGTTGAACGCGGAATGGTCGAACAATTCCCTGAACCAATCACTCATGTCATTGATGATGTCATCGAATTGCACTTCAAGTTCATCAACAAGCTGCTCCTGAGGCTCAGTGAGGATGAATTCGTCTATATCTCCACGGTTTCCGACCGGTGGATTTTTATCATCGGCCAACGAGCAAAGATTGGCGTGGCGTTGACGCCAGTCACGAATACGGTCACTCATCTCTCTCAGCTGTCGTAGCTTGTGTGTCGTGCATTCCATTCTCGCAATCACAGCACATTTGTCACTTGACCCCATAAAAGCAGCGTAAACGAAGCATTTCTCAGGTGAGAACTGCAGGCTCAGAACTCGAACTTGAGGTGGAAGGGAACCAAGCGCCGTCTCAATAGGAACAGCCACGTTCATGCGCTTGAAAACATCAGACTGTTGTTCTAGATATAACTGTGACAATTGGTGTGGTAGGCTGTTGCGCGAAGCGTTTGTATGGTGTGATTTTGTATCATCTAGGCGCTTCATGTGTAGTTTTGTAGGACATGCCGGGGCAAGACACTTATCAAGGAGTGCCTTCATCTGTTCTTCTCTCACCGTGATACTTTGGTACAGCAGAAGGGCTCTAGCACTCAACGTTGGATGCTGACAGCCGTACACTTGAAGCATTTCGTAGGCACAGACTCGCATGACTCGGATATTTCGATTCTCAATAGCCAATTTCAACAGCTTCTCCAGTTCAAGAGAGAGAAAGGTTAGCTTCTCTTGCACCCAGCCCATCGCCGGAGAGCTGCTCATAGGTGCATCAACAGGTGAAGGCGAGGGAGTAGATCGGCCTCCACTTTCGTCAGCACTTGAGATATTGCCAACTTGTGCATTGGACGCGGCACATATCCATGTTGAATGACGTGACGTGGAACTTGTGAACTGCGTCCACAGTGAATGCTGCAACTGCAGCCTCGCCTCCACGTCCTCATTGTGATAGAGTTTGATGCGTTGGCATTGAAGCCGTATGGCTAGAGCCAGAGCTAGAGCCTCATGGTGCTCTGGTCCTCGAGTGAGAAGCCGGGTGGCGCTGCTCGCAAGTGCAAATGCACGTGCAAGACTCCCAATCCGCTCGATCGCGCGTGGGGCCGTCTCTTGAAGCCACCGATCGACGATAGTGCTTCTAGCGTTGCGATCGTACACATACCAGGTCATTTGTAGGTCGGTAATGATAGTTTGGGATTCTTCCAACAGTAACTCGATCCGGGCAATGTCGAGCTTCCACTCAGCGATTTTGATATCGAGAGCAGCAACAAAGATAACGGGTTCTGAAATACCACTGGGATTAAGCGTTTGGCTGCGGAGTGCTTCGAGGTGCACTACTCCATCTGTAAGTAGAGCGCGAGCATCCTGCAGCCACTGGTCACGACGCCGTATCACCAGCGTGTCGAGTGGATCACAGCTTACCGACTTGTCTACCAAACGCTTCGCAAACTCTGCGCTCATGTGAGCTGCGACCTTCTTTGCATTCACGATCGCCAGTAAACCCAGCGCTTCGCGTATCACGCGTGTGGCCTCTTCTATGCGGTCGTTCGTGAGAAGAATTCCGCGTTGGAACATGAGTCTTGCTAACGAAACGATAGCGTCTAAATCACTGGTTAGTGTTTGCTTTGTCGCTGAAGTCAGAGATCCCAAGTACTTGCTCATGGCCAGTCCATGCATCGGTTGATTCAGCAATACACAATCGTTGACGTGAACAATACACGCTGCCACTGCTTTCTCTCCGGCCTCCACAACATCCACTGCCTTGCAAGGATCCATGGTAAGTGTGCTCAATTGAATCACAAGTCTCACGTACACGCCGACTTCAAGTGGAACAGCCGAGGTCCACAGAACCTCTTGTAGTGCCTTTCCAGCATGGTTCGTTTCGCCTTCAATCTCATGAATGCGGGCGGTTAGGATCGTGCAGTGCTGTGTCAAGTCGTTGCATTCCTCGTGGCGTGAGGCGAGACTTAGTAGCATCGACTGAAGCACTTTGGCTTGGCGGACAAAACCGAAATTTAGCAACAAAACACAAGCTTGCGCCACTTTCTCTACAGTGTTAACCTGTGAGAGCTGCAATACTGGCCGTCTTCTGCATGTTGTCGTGCCTCCCAGTATATCTTCAGGGTGTTCGAACTGCTGAAGCTCGCGAAATATACTACTTCCATCATTATGGAGCAATTCCAACGCGCATTGCAGTGGAACACCGAGCATATGCATGTTGAGTTTTTCCAGTACATCATACAATACCAACTCCAGCCAAAGTTCAAGCGCTCTGCTCTTCTGAGGAATAGCTGCGTGATAGATAACTTGATAAAGACACACAACTGGAAGTTGCAACTCGTAAACCTCAAATGAATTCATCAGCTCCAGCAGTTGTTCGAGCACTCGTCCGAACAGAATAGGATTCGTAATAGGAGACCGATTAGCCGTGATCAATGCTGTCAGCGGGGAGATCCATTGTGTGTAAAAACGATTGTTGATACTTGTTGCGAATTGTTGATAAAACTGCACCCACCCATCTGCTGAGCGTGGGCTATGTGTAGACTTCATGGACTGGTCGCGCTTCCACTCCTCAAATGGTTGCTCCCCAACTTTATCCTTCGAATACCTGGCCAGCAAGTCGTGGCTGTTTGTTATCTCAACTATTGCGTCCCATGCATTGAATACTTGGTATATTGCATTGCGAACGTGCTCCCATCTTTCGGACATTGACTGTGCTGTCATCGCTCGAGTCGAAAACAAGCGCAACAAACTCTCAGCGTACCACAACGGTGAATAAGATGACTCCGGCTCACTCAGGCGACCTGCCGTCCCAGATTTCGGTCGTGAAGGGTTAGATTCATTCATTCGAAGGAGTTGACGCTGGCTGGTCACGAGCCATTCCATCGCCATGTTGAGATGAGAGTCAACTTCAGCGTGAGGAAACGGGTAAGTGTGAAACCACTCCGCCATTTCAATCAGCACAACTGCTTGTTCTTCTTTTCTTCCTTCTAGCTCTTTCAGCGCTGTAGCGAGCGCTTTGAGCTGTAGAGGTGGGTTTCGTCGCGACGAAAACCCAATTCGACGGAGGATTTTCGCTTGAATGAGCGGATCTTGCTCCTTTTTCGAGTTGCTTGACACACCACCAAATGCTGCATTCCCTAAGCTTGCCATTGCAACAGCGTGAAGTGTGGTTATGTCCTTAAGGTGCTCCTCTGAAATATCCACACGTGACCGAAGACTTTCCGCTACATCTGCTACTGTTTTCCAGTCTGAAGCCTTTTCAGCAACATCCAGCAGCAACAGTCCAAACTCTCCAGTAATGCGACTCGCGTGACGTACATTTCTCAATGTTTCGAACACTTTGAGAAGCTGGAAAAGCGCTCTCTTCCAATGCTCAGTCTCGGAGCCTTCGTAGCTCGTCTCTCCTACGGATCTCTCAGCTTCGACGGATTGGGTTGCAATCGTCACTGCATTCCAAGCCACTTCGGTGCCTTTCAATATAAGCGTTGGGGTCTGACTTCGTCTTCCATAGCTAGTGCACTTGACAATGTGTTCCAGTGCATTGTTGATCAGTTCCCAGGCAGCTGTTTCACCACTCAAAAGTGACAAAATAGATCGAGCACACAACAAATGTGCGATCCCAAGCCACCTCCATGTTGCTTCTAACACCCAACACCGTTGGTCTGACTCTGCGAGCCTAGTAATAGCTTCTATCGCCTTTTCAGCAAAGGTTACAGCTCGCTTTGCCTGGTGCAGTCGGAATGCTCCACACCCCAGTCGAACCCACACCTCACAGTACAGCTCCAGCTCGTGCTGCTGGTCTTCCAGTGGAAGCGATTCGTTTTGCAGGTGGTCAATAGACTCATGGCTACTTGTTTGCCAGAAGCTCAACGCTTTTTGAAAGTAAGATTGCGCCCTTTCTGTAATCAGCGTTTGTTGTGCAGCAGGTAGTGTGGAGAAACTTGGTTGCTCTGCCTGATCCAGGGCTGCTTCCAAAGCAACAAGAAAAGATACCACTCTGAGCGGAGTTGTCAGGTCGACTGGTGTGACCTCTTTCACATTTTGTTGTAATTGTATGCGTATTTTGAGCTCGGCAAACTGCTTTAAAAAGTGGATAGGAATTCCACCGCCAGACGTAATGCTTGCGACGGGTAATGTTGAAGCCGACGTTTTATGCCTCTTCAGAATGACGTCTGTGAGTGTTATTGCCTTGTCACATTTGCTTAGCTTCTCATATGTGAGAGCCAGACCAAGCGACACGCTAGCGAGCAAATCAGTAGCAGCAGTATGTGTCTCTAATGCCGCTAGTGCAGTTTCGAAAACAAGCAGGCATTCTGGCAATATCTTTTGTGCCATCGGCGCACTGAGTCCATTTAGCATTGCGCGGAAAAGGTGGAGGTGGTAATTCCAGGCGTACACTATTGTGTTCTCGATCAAGAACCGCCAACCGATCCGTGTAGCTGCCTGTAAAGCAGCTGTCAGCTCGACCAGCATCTCCTTTTTGATGCTGAGAATATCAGTCTCCATCTTCATCTTGCGGCTCTCCAGGGATGACTCTTCCATTTCCACCACTTGAGATGCAGCGTGGGTTGCTCCAATCCCCAATACAAAAGACTCCTTCGTCAACAAAAGTATGTCTGAAGCGTCAGCTTCGTCGACCTTCGTTTCACGGCTGTTGGCATGGCCTCTTGCTTGTTTAGAGCCTTTCTTCCCACAGTTCGCCGCCAGTTTGTCAGACATCGCAGCATCGTATCGTTCTGCGAATGATTTCACTTGTTGACCAAGTATTTCCACTAGGAGTAGCCTGAGGTCAACCTCGATGAGCTGAATGCTCTTATCATGGAAGACGCTCTCCTCGGAACGATTCGAGCTCTCTGGTCCACAAAAGAATAGCTGAATGGCTTCACGAGTAAGATGAAGTGCGATCAAGATCTGGTCCTTCATCTCACGCCGTACAAATTCACAGACTGAGTTAAGATGCACAAGTAGTTCGACACTATTTGAAAGTGTCCCTCTTTCACTCAGTTCATGCTTGTAACTTTCAACGATATTGATCACTCGTTCGAGCTGGAGCTGCCGTTGCGACTGATCTTTTGTATCTCGTAGGCGCTCAATGGCAATCGCGAGTTCTTGCTCAATGGTCGCGGCATCTGTCGCCGATTGTTTCATGTCCAAGAGAGTATTTAATGGGAATAAATGCACATCGAGCGAACGGCGAAACCATGTCGGCTCGCGTGCTGAAAGGTCATCGAGTGGAATAGGACCACTTGCGGATGGTACCAATACACCGTAGTCGAGTTGGATGGCGCGCTTAACATGTTCTTGTGCTTTGGCAAGAAAGTCGGTACTTAGCTCGATCTTGGATAACTCGAGTAATACCCGAACACGAAGATTCAACTGAAGTGACTGCAACTCCTCAAGCGACGTTGTTGCCAGTGATAGTAATCGCGACAACTGGTCCCGAGTAGCAGGTTGTAGCAGTGGTAGCGACAGATTCCACGCATACAGACACACGCTCTCTAACAGGTTTGCGTCATGTTGGCGTTTACAAGCCAGCAAAGCACGCTCAATAGCCTTGATACCTTCCAGGCGACGGGTTATTAGTAGTGATGCGCGGCGCTGTCGGTCTAGCTTGAACGTGGATTTCGCAGATGGTGGCAACAGTGCTAGGATGACTGCTTTCAAAACTTGATGTAACACCCGGAACTTGGCCTCCATACTTTTTCCCTTGCCTGTAGTGCGAGGTCACAGTATGTCGCCATACGATACTCTTGCTTGAAAGCTGCAAATATTCCTGTCTCCACTAATACTTCAGGATCCACGGCTCGGAGAGCCAATGCATCAAGTGAAGTGAGAAACTTGAATAGCTCCTCCTCGGTAGTGGAAGTCAACGAAAAACTCGTCATGCCTGTGGTTTCTTGAAGTATCTCAGTATATGCTGCATCCAATGTTCCCGCAAAAGCCCCCGACTTTAGCGCCTGTAACTTTGTCACTAGTGACAAACGCTTCGTTGTCGCTGTTTTCTTCACGTTGCCAAGAAGTTTTTGGCATTCGGGATCCTTGAACGATCCAATATGCACCAGAAGCCGGAGTGCATCTTCATACAACGACTTAAACACAGGATCGTTCGATATAGCTGGGTCGGTGAGGAGAGTGGGTAGCTGAGCGTCAACTATGTCAGAAATCGTTTTAGCAGAGGCGGCCAGTTGCTTGGCATCAATTTGTGCATACACAAGTGCGAGCTGTAGTCTCAGCATCCATAAGATATCCTTCTCTCCGACACTTTTCAGTGCTTCGACCACACTTTGTAGAGACGGCAGCAAGTACTGAAAAGTGCTCTTCTTCATGAGTTGGCGTCCAATTTGCCAGTAGACAGCTGATGCGTTGTACACGAGAAAATCATAGTGAGGCCGGCGCTTAGCATCTGTTGCTACTGGTGGTACTAAGAGCACGAAGTGGATCGCATTCAACACCTTACGCAGCTTCTCCGCACCGGTGTCCAACGCAGCGTCTTCAGATGCACACTGAGCCCGAACAAGCTGAATTCTACAGTAAAACTATGCGAATTGCTATCAGTCAGTAAAGTATACTGGATCTACGAGAAGTTCAATGTACAAACCTGGTTTTTTGTCCTTGACTCGCCCAAGAACCACTCGACGCATCTTTTCGCTGTCACAAAATCTGCTTGAATGACGGCAGCTTCGCCTGCCAGAACGAGCAGCTCTGGGAAGTTGATTTCCGTCGATGTGCTCAAGCTTGGTATCGATTTCTGCGCGCGGATGCGTTCCAGTCGTTTGAGAATGTCCCGGGCAGCCACTGGCTCCCTCTGCTCAGCCGTCTCTTTGCCCAGCAACCTCATTTGTCTGGTTATCTGTGGCTCGTATGGGCCGATGAGCCTGCTCGAGAAGCTGCCGAAGCTCACGTTCCACCCCCATGACGCCTTCGATTTGTTCCTTCGAAGTACTTGGACGTGCTACTCCGTGACCTTTCGCGTCCCAGTATATGATTGGACAAAAATATATTATAGACCGCTTTTCAACCTATCGTATTATTGCTTGATCTGCATGCTGGAGTGCTACACGAGATCGACCTGATCGCGGCTTAATGCTTCTTCTTGGCCAGTCCCGAGACGATGTCGTCGATACGCAGCAACATGCACGCAGCTTCAATCGCGGTCTTGATCGACTGCGTCTTGACCTCGTACGGCTCCCACACGTTCAGATCCGTCGACTTGGTGACCTTGCCCGTGACGCCATCGATACCGTACGCCTCCTCACTCTCGGCCTGCTTTGCTCGCAGCGCAGTCATCACACGCACGACGTCGGCACCGCAGTTCTGTAGGAGGGTACGCGGAATCACCTCAAGTGCCTCGCCAACGGCACGGAATGGGAACTGTTCAACACCTTCGATCTCTTCTGCTCGCTTCTTGAGCTCGTGGGCAATGCGCATCTCCGTGGCACCACCACCTGGGAGAAGACGTGGCTCAAACACAACGTTACGAGCGACCTGCATAGCGTCCTGCAGGTTTCGCTCCACCTCGTTGAGAACGTCCTTGCTACCGCCGCGAAGGAGAATGCTGCAGGCACCTGGGTCCTTGCAGTCTTCAAAAAAGGCGAAGTACTCGTCACCAATCTTGCGCACTTCAAACAGACCACAGTTGGTACCGATGTCCGACTCCTGGATCTCATCCGCACGGCTGACGATAGTGGCACCAGTAGCACGGGCAACACGGTTGTTGTCAGTCTTTCGCAGGCGGCGGAAAGCAGTAATGTTCGCCTTGACGAAGTAGTGCTGTGCCAGGTCAGACACACCCTTCTCCGTGATCACAATATCTGGCTTCATAGCAACCACCTGGGCGCACAGGTTCTCAATGTACTCCTCCTCCATGCGCAGCAACGTGTTCCAGTCCTGGTCGTTCGTAAGCTCGACATTCGTCTGGCTTTCACCCTTCTTGTACTCGAGTGGGCAGTCGAGGAGAAGGACGCGAGGGTTCTCGATACGACGACGCATCTTCGAGTGCGTGACGTCCTTGTTGAACATAACACCCTTGAGCACTCGGCAGTCCTCGAGCTCACCGCCTGGGATCTTTTCGACCTTGGCGTAACGCTTCACATCAACCTCCTTCTTGCCGGTTGGGGTCGTGCGCACGACAGTGAGCACGGCCTCAAGCGCAAGATCGCTCACAAGGTTACCAATACGAGGCGAGAACTTGGTGCCGACCGACGACTGGATCAAGTTACGCATCTCCTCGCGGTTCTGAATGTCGATCACACGCGACATCTGCTTGGCGATTTCGAGGGATGCCTCAAGAGCACGGTGGAAGCCACGGATAATCACGGTCGGGTGCACCTGGTGAGAGAGGAAAGGCTCGGCCACAACGAGCAGTTCACCCGCTGAAACACACAAAAAAATATCGTTACTGAGGAGGTCAATGAGGTGCCACAAGAGGAACCAGCCATACCAAGAATGATCACCGACGTCGTGCCATCACCAACTTCCTCGTCCTGTGCGCGACTCAGCTCAATCATGCTCTTGGCAGCAGGGTGGGAGACATCCACTTCGCGGAGAATCGCGTTACCGTCGTTGGTCATGACGATTCCGCCCATCGGGTCCAGCAGCATCTTGAGCATCGAGCGTGGGCCGAGCGTCGTGCGCACGATGTCCGACACCGCCTACATGACGAAAATCTCAGTCTCGACGGCCAGGCACATGTATACTCTGCGCTAGCTTTACCTTGGCAGCCTCAATGTTGCCGAGCTGGGCGGTTCTGCCAGTCTCACGGCGAGTGTTTGTGTCTGCCACGTGGCCAACTCGTCAGTTCGTGCCATGCGCATCGGGGACCCACCGGCACACTTACTCAATACCATAACTGGGGCCTGCATCATCTTGTCTGCCTAGTGTGGGGAGCGGAGGGGGCCGTAGTGTCGCTCGTCTAGTTCGCTCTGTGGATCTTCCTGTTCCTTCCGCAGATTGGGCGTCTGTGGTGTCAATCGCCCACTCGGACTGATGTTGCGCATGCGCAACATACTTGGTTTCAAAATGAGGTCCATTTTTTAATTAAAACACGGTGAATCTAGTGCTTCAAAACAAGGTGTAGTTCGTAATCGAAGTGGCAACATCAAGACTACTGTAGGGGTACATACTCAGCAGCTGTATCTCATGGCCAGATTCACGGGTGCATAGACTTCATCGCAGACTTCGTCAAACTCCTGGTACTTGCCTTGCGCAACTAACCGTGTTTTTATCTTTCCACGAGTCCATTCACGTGGTATATGATTACCAGCACCCAATGGTATGGCAGTGCTTTGAGACGTGTTGGTAACTCAACCAGGCGCCACATGAGAGACTCGTACTCTCTATTCAGACCTTTCCATCTCAGTACCATATGTGGCTCATTCAGCGCTTCATTTAGTGTTTGCGGAGCCTTGATCTTTGTCTCCAACAGATCAGCCACGCTATCCACATCAAGGTGCACG
>KE464376.1:6439-23718 GCA_000387445.2 Pythium aphanidermatum DAOM BR444 | reverse complement strand
ACATTGGCAAAACCGCCACGTACTGATGGGCGAGGAAGACCACAGCGTTCGCTGGATGCACCTCCAGTAGCGCGGCCTCGGGTTTCTCAAGTAGTTATCTGCCCTTCTCCGGTCGCCTTGTGTCTTTTCATTTCAAATGAGACTGGATCGCACTGAATGTCATTAGTGCACGGGTGATGAACCCACTTGTGCCAGGTCAAGCACCCTGGTGGCACATCACAACATGAGCTGGCTCTGCGGGGCGTACAAAACTTCGCGGCGGAGTTTGGAGGGGACGGCGTCTGTGCTGCTGTGAACACGATCTTGACGCAGCTGTCGTTCCGCAAGAGGTGAAAACGAGCCCAGCGTGCACGGTAACAGGACTTTTACTACACCGCCATTTTCGCCATGATAAAACAGGAGATGAGGGACTTGGTGTGTCTACGCAGTGATTGCAAGACCATACAATCAGCGGGTGAGTGTACGTTTTCGATTTTGGTCGACGCTCATTCCGCAAGATCTTGGTCATGGACGTCAATGTGCACGGAACTGGCGATGTGTGGCGTCTCAGTGCGTGTCCAGTGTCCAACTATTCGGCTGAGATCCGATTTAGTCGAAGGAGATTCGGCATGGCTACAGTGACCTTTCCATGCATGCAGCCAACCTCGTCATCAAGAGTATTATAGAATATCTATAACCTCAGATAATTCATCATTTGGAAAGAACAGTACATGCTAAAACTCTTTCTTTAATTTAATATGCCGCCTAGAATTCACGTTAGATTATTTTCTTATGCGATTGATATTTTGTACACTGCTCAGCCCACTCAGTCCCACGGTGCACCCATAACGGGTCCACTAGTTCTATAATACTCTCTATCTAAAAGCTACGAAACTCTATGAACCTTGCATAATGCATTCTTGTATTGTGTATCTTAGACTGTTTTGTAGATAATCACAAGATGTTCCTGTTATAATTGAATTATCGTGTAGTTTCCTGAAGTAAATCATTGATGATTTGAACCCATCTACATCTCGCAGTGTCCTACGCTCGTGGCCCCTCTCGATCTCCGCATCCGATGCCTTGGACTCGGTCTTAGCCTCATTCCCCAACCTTCCTTCAAGTTCTCACATCTTTTCCACCATGCATCTGCGAGTCATTGTGTCCGTTGGCACCCTGCTCATCGCTACAGCCACCGCTGAGGTTCACGAAGGTCTGCAGCCAAATGTCAACATTAGCGGCACGAGCGACTTCGCGATGCAGTTCTACAGTGACCAAGTGACCAGCGTACCATCCGTCAAACTCAAGACTATCCCAGCGACCGTGTCTGCAACTCTGGACAAGTTCAACCTCACGTTTAGCGACCTGAGTGCCCGTCTGCAGCGTGCAGTGCTCTGGGACTCGGGTGTTGTCTTTGCTGGGCGGGCTCCTGAACTTGAAGCCGAAGAGCCCGTTCAAGTGCTAGTTGACTGTGTCAACGGTAACGGAGCCATCTCGATGGCTAAACTCGCATGGCCCGAGGAGAAGTTCGTAAATGCAACTGGATGCGCTCTCACAAAGACGGCATCTTGTGGTACGGAAGTCAAGTACGCGTCGTCAGACTCCACCTGCAGCATGGCAAAGCTCGCCGAGGCCGCTAAACAGTGCATCATCGATGAGGAGGTTGCTGATGCGCTGTCAACTGCGACTGCGTTTGCCACGCAGACCGTCTGGGCCTCGGGGGTCTACAGTTCCGACTGGCTGCCCGTGCCCAAAGCATACCGATTCCCCAACAGCTCCATCGTCACAATTGTGGTGGACACGCCCGCCGCCAGTAGTGATGCCTGTAAAGCCAGTAACATCAAGAGCTCGCACGGGGCAGTCGTCATCCCATGTGCTATTCGGAAGAGTGCCAGCTCCACGTACTGCAAACCACAATTTTCTCCGTTGGTGGATGGTAGGCTCTTATCATTTTCTGTTCTCATCGCTACCAGCGAGGACGAGGACGGGGGTCTCACGCCTGGAGCAATTGTTGCCATTGCCATTGGCTGTACAGCATTTGCTGGCTTGATGGCCTGGACATCCATCTACATGAAGCGGCGTGCCAAGTGACAGAAGAACGAGCAGCTACTTGATACGAAAATCCATCGTGAACTCTGATTACAATCCACATAACACCTACTTCTCATGAATGCGACCCTTGCTTACGGAGCAGCACGGCACTTGCTACTGTGCGACGACTTGGGGGCTGGCGTTGCATCATTGGCTGCACTGCCGTCGTTCGAGCTCGCCGACGGCGTTGGCTTGGCATCAGCGTTTGGCTTTCCGCTTGGCTTCTTTGACGATGGGCTTGTCGTCGCTGGAGCAGGCACCAGCGGCGCCACGGAGCCCTTACCAGGCTTGCCTTCCGCGTCGGGCTTTGGCGATGGCACA
Organism: Pythium aphanidermatum DAOM BR444; assembly: GCA_000387445.2. Lineage (NCBI taxonomy): Eukaryota > Oomycota > Peronosporomycetes > Pythiales > Pythiaceae > Pythium > Pythium aphanidermatum. Next base: position 21,327 of record KE464376.1, on the reverse strand, counting down.
GGAGCTGGAGGGGGAACACTCTTAGGGCTTGGCGTTGGACCAGCAGGCGTCTTGGTGCTGGGCTTGGGCGTCAGAGGCTTCGGTGGGATGGAAGGGATCACTGGCAGTGTCTCATCGCCCTCGTCACCCACTTCCGCCGAGTCATCATCAGCTCCGACTGATCCATCATCGTCACCCACGTCCACGGAGCCATCGTCCTCGCCGACATCCACGGAGCCGCTGTTGACTCCCACGGAACCATCGTCGTCACCCACGTCCACGGAGTCGTCATCGCCACCGACGGAACCACCCTTGCTGCCTGATGCTGATGAGGCTGGCGCAGAGGACGAAGGCTTTGGCGGCATCGAGGACGCAGGTGGGGCCGAGCTGTCAGCCGACGGCAGCTCCTTACAGTCCGCCGAGGCGTCGACGAGCTCGCGCACGTCCTTGTATCTGATACCAACGTCCGCAACCGAGTTGATGTCTGGCTGCGCCGCAGGGAACCACAGGAAGTCGGGGTGCTCCTTCCGCGAGTTGCGAACCCACTCGCCACCGAGAATGTCATGGGCATCGTTGAGCTCGAGCACGTACTCGTAGTACACCGTCTGCGTGTACTGATCCACATTGCCTGTCGAGACCAACGGACCGTTTTCGTAAGACTCGACGATCCAATTGAACTTCATCTGAATGAAGATGATCTTGGTGGCGTCCTTGTTGAACACGTACTCGGTACGTGGCGCGAAAAACGTCTCGGCGGCCTGTGCAGGTGTGAGCTCGGTCGTCGAAATGATCTCGTACGAACGCACAGGCTGGTTCCAGACCTCCACACCGGCGCTCGAGTCGATGATGAACGACTTCTTGTTAATGCCCATGATGTTGAGCACGGCGATGTGGAAGAAACCAGGGCTCACGTCACGCCGCGTCGCGTCAAGGAAGCGACCATCCTGATCAAGGTTCTCCGGGTAGTCCGCACCATTGAAACGTGTGCCCGTGAACACGGTGCTCAAGTGAGAGCCGTCGTAGGCCTGTGTGATCAATGCCTTGATGTCTAGCGGCTGGAACGTGATGTTGCCCTTGGTAACAGCGCAACGCGGTTCACGTTCCTCGATCGCAGCAGGAGCCCACGCATGGCAGATACCGAACCACGTCGGGATGCACACGCCTTCTTCTTCACCCTTGCGCTTACCACAGCTAGAGCCATCTTTGAGGCTCGTACAGTCGGCGTTCGTCTTGCATTTCGGTCGACCAGTCTGCGAAACAATGCCGTTCACCGCCGAGATCTTGTCAGTGAAGGCCTTTGGATCGAGGCCGTACGCACGCGCATACTTCTCCGATGGCGCCATGCTGTCCTCTTTGTTCCATACGTGGTTGATGCCATCCTCGTAGATTGGCCAGTAGCTGCTCGGCCACGGTGCATTCTCGGCCGCACCCTTGGCATACTGGCTCAGCTCCTTGTAGTTGATGACCATGCTCTTCTTGAAGTGCGCCTCGAGACGCTTGAGATCCGTGCTGCTCTGCTCCGTCGCTTCTCGGTCTTCCGTTCCCTTCAAGCGCTGCAGTTTGGCCTGTGTCGTCGTCTTGTTCAGCACACCACCGAGTTGTTCCATATCCACATCCTCTCCCGTGAGAGGATTAGTCACTGGCAGCGTGGCCTTTAGCGCTAGTGATCCCTTGACAGGCTCGACACTTCGCGCAGGGTGCTTGACGCCCATGGCGATGGTATCGCCACCAGGTGTGAACGGGTTCAAGTTCATCGGGTGAGCTGCCACGAGGCTCGCAGTGCCTGCCAACGCAGCAGCGGAGAGAAGCGCGACGTTGACCATGATGCCTGCTGATGCTCGACTGCTCGAAACGGCCACTGAGCGCACTAGAACTTTGAGGATCGCGCCCACGGACGATGTCTGTCTGCGAGCGACGACACTTGGCGACTGTGCGGCATCGACACCCACAACCGATGGCGCGTTTCGACCGCATGCAGCTTGGAGCCTGCCTCCTCTGCATAGCCATCTGGTCGGATGGCACCGAGCAGAGCTGATGCTCCATTTCGGAGGGAACAGCCGGTGTCAAGAGTCAGTGCTCGGTCCGGAGCTCTTCATCACACCCAAAGACCATCATTCTGGCATGGCAGAAGTTGGCAAAACGATGCGATTACGCGGATCTGCATCGTGTTTTACAAGTGTACCTCTCAAATCGGATGATTGCCTCCTAAACTAGATACGAGTAGTGCAATGTGGACTTGCTTCGGTGTCCCGAACTGGCTCCGCCGAAACACAGGTTTTGGAGGTTGTCTGGGAGAGAGACTCTGGGTTTGAGCGCGATTGAGATGACGTTGAACGCGTTGTGTTGGATCGAACGCGGCGTTCTACCCCGTACAACGGCTTGGTACTCGTACCCAGCGAGTCTGTGTTGCCGTTGCATAGTCATCTTTGCGTGGACAGCCCAGTACCAGACAGGTTGTCTAGATGGTTTTGTATGGTATTACACGTGCACTTAGACAACAGTCAGACATGCCAAGAAACTACACTGTACTGTAGCTGCGACGAGGCCATGGCGTCGAACAACCCTACGCTGGTTGAGCTTAGTGGCCTCCCCAGCTCCACCAGCCACCGTTCTTGTACCAGCGGTTCACCCACTCGGAGATCTTGTCGTGAAGCCAGTTACCCGAGTTGACTGTGCCTGGAGCTGGAGCCGCAGTAACAGGAGCACTCGTCACAGGGGCATTCGTGATAGGAGCAGGAGCAGGGGTAAGAGGAGCAGTCGTGAGTGGAGGAGCTTCCGTCACAGGAGCCGTCGATGGAACTGTTGGAGGCTCCGAGGTGGATGGAACTGGAGCTGGAGCGCTACTCGATGGAGCAGGCTCCGAGCTAGCAGGTGCTGTGCTAGGAGCAGACGAGGTGCTGCTGCCGTCGAGGTTCTTGCAATCAGCCGAAGCATCGAGGAGCTGACGCACTTCGCTGTACTTCAAGCCGATGTCCGACACAGCGTTGGCGGCAGGCTGGCCCTCTGGAAACCACAAGAAGTCCGGGTGGTTTTGGCGAGAGTTACGGACCCACTCGCCACCGATGATGTTGCCGCTTCCGTCGAGCTCAAGCACGTACTCGTAGTACACGACCGTGGTGTACGAGTCCACCTTGTTGGTCGAGACGAGGGGACCGTCCTCACCGGCCTCCACAATGTAGCTGAACTTCATCTGAATGAACATGATCTTCTTGGCGTTGGTGTTGAACACGTACGTCGTGCGTGGCGGGAAGAAAACCTCGGCCGCCTGACCAGGCGTGAGCTCGGTCTCAGAGATGATTTCGTACGAGCGCACAGGCTGATTCCAGACCTCGGAGCTTGCTGTAACATCCACAATGAAGGACTTCTTGTTAATGCCCATGATGTTGAGCACAGCGATGTGGAAAAATCCTGGACCGATATCACGGCGCGTAGCATCCTTGTATCGGCCGTCGCTGTCCTGGTTAGCTGGGGTGTCTGGTCCGTTAAAACGAGTGCCCGTGAAGACGGTCGGGAGACTCACGCCGTCGTACAGCTGCGTCATAAGCGCCTTGATATCGAACGGCTTGAACGTCACGCCATTCTTCGTCACATCACAACGTGGCTCACGCTCCTCGATAGCGGCCGGCGCCCACGCATGACAAATGCCGAACCACTTTGGAATGCAGTAACCCTGCGACTGGCCAGCACGCTTACCGCAACCGGAGCCGTCCTGGAGGCGAGCACAGTCGTTGTCAGTGCTGCAACGCGTACGAGTTGCCTGAGAGAGGACACCGCTGGTCTCCGAGATCTTCTTGGTGAAAGCAGTAGGGTCAAGACCGTTGGCACGAGCAAATTTCTCGGCTGGGGACATCTTCTCCTGGGCACTCCAGACGTAGTTGATGCCGTCCTCGTAAATTGGCCAGTAGCTGCTCGGCCAAGGGGCCGTCTGAGCTGCACCAGTCTTGTACTTGCTCAGTTCCGCGTAGTTGGTGACCATCTTACGCTTGAAGAAAGTCTCCAGACGCTGCATGTCCGTTGAGCTCGTCGCCTCACGGTCCTCGCTAACAAACGTGAACTTGTGGTCGACTGTTCCAGCTAGTGCTTCACCTTCAGCACCGACGCTACCATTGGCAGCAGAGACTGGAGCCATCGTCACGGCATAAGCAAGCGAGTTGCCCGGGATTCCGCCACCGCGAGCAGGGTGCGTGACATCGAGTTTGAGCGAGTCGCCACCAGGGGTAAAGGGGTTCAACTCAGTCGGAAACGCAGCGGTATAGCTCGCGAGAAGCGCGGCGGATGCTGCAAAGAACGCTGGCTGGAAGACGCTCACCATAACTGCGGGAGGTTGAGGCACAGGCAGTCCTTGGTTGTTGCGGAATGAGTAAGTGCACTCGCCAGGAATGTGGCAAGTTGGGGAATGAACCTACAGGCAGAGGCGTTGCAGAGCCCCGCCCTTACGGCACAAGTACAGTGGGAGACATGCGGTACGAAGGGTCTGCTGGATCGAGTCTGTGGGCAGGCGTAAAGACCGCCGACGTGCTTCGAAATTGACTGTTGTAGGCGATTGTCGCGCGTGTTACTAGCACAGTGGCTGGGTCACCGTCTCCCGCTCTCTCTCGCTCGTTGATTCACCAGAGCCGCAGGAAAGAAGAGACCCGGAGCCCAGCTGGAGGCGAGTCCTCTACCGAGTCAAGGTGAGACCGTCGTATTGTGCTGACTCCTTTAAGATCAGATTCTGACTACCTGATTCCGGACAGACCTGAAGAGCTCAATATTGAGCCAGGACGACTTGATCATGGATGAGTCACAGGAAGAGCGCTGCATCGCGTGATGATCTGATCGAGAGAGAGAGAGAAAGAGAGAGAGAGTGCGCTGTAGGAAAATTGCCGCAGCTTATTGTTGTGCCGACGCAACGGGCGCGGCTGGGAACGTGACGTCTTGAGGACGCACCATGAGCCCATGCCGTGGATCACACTTGAAATATGCGACGCCCTTGATCGTGCCGTCGTTCTTGCCTTGTGGCTCATCTAGCTGTACGCCAACGAAATCGCCCTTCGAGTAGTGCACTGATCCAGTGTACATGACAGTCTGGATCACAACGATGCGATTTAGAGTGGTGCGATGTACAGAATCATTTCCACGATATCGTACCCCATCAAGCTTCCCATAGACCTGCACTCGAGCGCCTACCTCGAGTTGCTTTACCTCTTCTTCTGCGGTATTATTGGACTGATTACCGGTGTTTTTATAATCATCTTCTTGACCACTTGCGTTTTCCCAATCGCTGACTTCTTCAACTTCATCCACATCCTCAACGTCATCAACTGGTCGATGACCTGTTTTAAAGCTGGTGATTCCTGATCGCTTTGCTTTGCTTTTCTTCTTTAACTTCTTCCCCATACCGGGAAAGCCGAACATGCTGTCGTCCGCGAGCATGTCCATCATCTCCTTCATCATGTCGCCGTCCATGCCTTTCCTACAACCATAATCGTCATGAACGATCATCAAAACCGTCCCCTCGCGCTCCAACCAGCCCTGTGTACGTACATCTCCGGATCATCCATCGTCATTCCCATGAATTGCTCAAACATCATCATCTCTGGATCCAGGAAAGAAGCAAACGCTGCCTCAGCAAAATCGTCGTCCAGGTCGAATGGCATGTCGCCCATTCGTCCTCGCGCCTTCGATATCGTGGCTGCTTTCCGTCTTCTCGCCTTGACAGGCACCTTAATGCCTTCCTTCGTCACTTCCGGTCCCGAAGCCGCAGCCTTTTTCTTCGCATTCGACTTGCTCTTCTGTCCTTCCATTCCGACACCGCCAAACATCATTTCAAACATCATGAGCATCTCCTCAAACGAGAGATCGAGGTCGTCGAGATCAATCTCGGCATCGTCAAAGTCAAACGCGTGGTCTTCATCGTCATACTCGTCCGTGTCGAAGAAGCCATGCTGGTTCCCACCGCTCTGCTGCCGCTTGTGGAAGTCACAGACACGCTTGTAGGCCGCCGAAATCTCTTGGAACCGCGCTGTTGCGTCTGCCTGCGGGTTCTTATCCGGGTGGAACTGCAACGCCAGCTTCCTGTAGGCGCTGCGCACTTCTTCCTCGGTCGCGTCATGCGCTACACCGAGCGTCGAGTACGCCTGCTGCAGCGAGATCTTCATCACGAGCTCTTCTGTGGAAACGCCACTATATACCCCTTCGAGTCTCACTTCTTCTTATTGGCTGAAAGTTCTTTCTACGTATTTTGATTGGCGGAAACTGGAATCCGCGACGCAATCACTTGGGGTCATGTGGCCATGCAATAATGGTTGTGGTGGCGTTCTGACTGCTCTGTTGTCCTGCATCTCGGCCAGTGGCACTCGTCAGCAAGCGAATCTCGACTAAGCCTGCCCGCCTAAAGCTCGCACGTCTCCCTTGCTTTAGCCGTCGCCATCTGCTAGTCTTCCCACTCCTTCACTGTGAGGGTGTGATCATTGAAAGCCAGTATCTTCAGGGTGTGGTACAACGTCACAGATTCGCTCGAATCTCTTGCTTCTCCCCTTGACTAACCTCTGGCGTTCGCTCCTTCAATGATGAAGCCGTCGAATGTGGGATGGAATGGTATGCGTGTCTGACCGAGGTCCATGCTGCTCGCCCTGGCTTGGCCACTTCCTTTTCGCCTCGTTCCAAGTTCGTTGAAAATGGTCAAGGTCGTCTACGCACGTGCACTGCTTCTGGCACTTGCATCCCTTGCACCTGGCCCCAGTGCTGCTCGTGATGTGTGTGATGATGTCAGTGTGCCAACCCCGACTCCAACCGGCCAGCTCACGCCGTCCCCAAGCCCAAGTCCGACGGTGCCCGGTCCTGCTCCTGGCAAGACGCGTCCTCTGATCGTTGCTCACCGCGGAGCCTCAGCGTACCTCCCGGAGCATACAATCGAAGCCTACACTCTCGCCATTGAGTCCGGGGTCGACTTCATCGAGCCTGACCTTGTGAGCACAAAGGATGGTGTTCTCATTGCTCGTCATGAGCCGAACATCATCGCCACAACCGACGTGGCCTCGCGTCCAGAGTTTGCGAACCGCAAGCGGAACGCCACGGTCGATGGCATCGTAGACGTTGGCTTCTTTGTGAGCGACTTCACGCTGACGGAGCTCAAAACGCTTGGTGCGATCCAGGCGATGGCGGATCGCGACCAGAGTTACAACGGGAAGTTCAAGATCCCAACCTTCGAAGAAGTGATCGACCTCGCGAAGAAGAAGTCCAAGGAGACCGGACGCACTATCGGTATCTACCCGGAGACCAAGCACTCGATCTACCACCGCACCATCGGTCTGCCACTTGAAGAGAAGCTCCTCGCGGCGCTGGAGAAAGCTGGATGGACTGATGCTTCCGCGCCCGTGATCATCCAGTCCTTCGAGCAGGCCAACCTCATGGAGCTTCGTTCCAAGACTAAGGTGCAGCTTGCCCAACTCGTCAACGGCGGCTCAATTGACCCCAAGTCAGGCGCTATCAAAGGTGACACGAAGCCGTACGACTGGGTCGTGTCAGGACGTAATGGCTCCTCACTCGACCTGCTCACTCCGTCCGGGCTGAAGGAAGTGGCGCGCTACGCTGACATCATCGCGCCATACAAGCGCTACCTTGTCTCCACTGTCGCTCTGAAGGTGGACGAATCCACAGGCAAAGCCCTGGACGCTAATGGTGACGGCAAGATCACCGAGGAAGACTACAAGACGCTGGAGAACGCGCAGCTATTCAAGGACGCCCACGGCGCTGGCCTCAAGGTACACACGTGGACGTTCCGCGACGAGCCCTACCGCCTCGCTGCCGACTACAAGAGCGATCCGAAGCAAGAGTACCTGCAGTTCTTCCGCCTCGGCATCGACGGCCTGTTCTCCGACAACTGCAAGACCGCCGTGCCTGTGCGCGACCAGTTCGTTGCGACAGCGTAAGCGTAGGCGTAGGAGAAGACGCATGTCTGCTCGTCCTCTTGGAACCCTAATGAATGGGGCGTGTCGTCCTCCATCTCCATAGTGTTGAAGTCCCATGTGGTGTGGTCATAAACATCTCGGTTAGGAGAATCCCAAAGGAACACCAACGAACATGGCGATCAGCCAATGGGATGAGGGTACATTTTGTTTCAACCAATCAGAAGCCTTCTATCCGCCCCCGATGCCAACACGACAACCCCGAGTGGCTGCTTCTGTGCACCACCGGGGAAGCACATGCACCAAAGGGAAACCAGCAGCATTCGCGCGTGTACATCGACACCCTCACGACTCTGTCTGCGCTGTAGCCTCGACTAACCGAAGGGGACTGCATCCCGCGTCGTCTGGCACCACTACGAGCTCTGTCGCCTCTCTACGGACTGAGATCTGGAAGGGGGAAACCAGCATGGGCTCGAGCTCCCGATCGCATGGAGCTGAAATAGCGCCCAATAGCGCACGGGGGAGCACACAGTATACTACAGAAAAGGCTCCGTCGTCGCCACCCGACTTCGGTCCCGCGATGTCGGCTCCCCGAAGCGGCGACATGTCCAAACGGTCCCAATTGATCGTGATCGCTGCCTCAACACTCGCATTCACCGGTCTCCTCGTGTACTTGTCGTCGGTGTTATACCCCCTCGCCGTGCTTGGCGGCGCGTATTTCGTCATGCAGCAGCAAGACGCGATTGAAGAGAGTGGTCGAGGCCTCTGGGATGGCCTCCGATCGCGTGTTGTTCAGCAGTATAAGGCGTTTGTGGCGCCGTCGAACGACGTGATGAACGAGAAGGCTGCTGCGTCTGCTACATGTACGAAATGCATCGATCTCAGCAAGGCGACTCAGCCTACGGACTCGTCTGGAAGTACGTCAGCGTCTCCAGTGATGAAGAGGCGATCACGTGTTATCGCGGTGAAGAACTCAACCGGCGAAGCGTCGTTGCGAGTCACAAACATTGGCATGGGCAGTGATGGAACTCCTCAACAATTACTCGAAGGAAGTGAAGAGCTTTTAGATTCCATCGTCCAACCCAACTCCGCTGAGCCGTACGAGTTTGAGAACGAGTTCATGAAAGGACGCCTGCTATTTCTTCTGCAGCGCTCTGATGAACCGCTCCCCGAGAAGTATGTGCCATTGTTCGATGGGAAACGTCGGTTGTTTTGGGTTCAAATGCAAGTTCAATTCAAGAAAGTGCCGTCTGGGATCCTGTACATTGGAGGAGAGGTTCCGAGATCAATGAACCTTGGCTTTTTCACTGGAGGATTAACGAAGATCATCTTGAGCGTGTTGCAATCGCTCGTTCGTGGATTACATTGCAGTTTTGGACACATCTACCCCACTGCGGTCAGTGTCAAAGAAGACGAAGAGCTTCCACACATTTGCTTTCCGTTGTATACTGCAGTCGACCAATTTGTCATCACACCGCCAGGAGGACAATTGCCAATCCTCGGGTCGGCAGATTTTGGTGAGTCTAAAGAGGACATGGCTGCTCGTCGCAAACACGGTCAACCCATGTATCAGTACAATACCACAGACACGTACTCCTTCCACTTCCACAGCTTCTTTATAGACTTCGCGAAGTGGCGGCTCAATGGCATTCCAGGAATGAAGGATTGCGATCTGAGCGTTTTTTGGGAAGACATGCCGCTGCGTCTGTGTGCATACAGCTTGAAACCAAGTCCTGGTGTTGATCCCAACAGCGAGGCTGAAGCGAAGAAGGCGGTTCACTCTTGGAAAACGAAAGAATACAAATTCTGCTTTCAGCTGAGCCACAAGATACAAGATGAGTACAAATTTGTGGACGAGGCAAATGAACAATATCAAGATACCATCACGCCAAGTGGCCGTCGTCTCAGCGAAGTGATCTCACAACAACAAGATGTCCAGGATCAGCTTTCTCACTACGATTTTGTTGTTGCAGCTTGGTTCGAATACTTCAGCACATCACCTGCACATGCCGAGCGTCGAGTTGGATACGCAGTTCATGTTCGATGGTATGGAGAAGATATACCATCACCACAGTCAGCAAATGCAAGACCTCCCAAGAAGCAGTATTTTGTGCTCCTCAGTGCAGTCACGGCATTCACGCCTTTAGCGTTCGTCGAAAAGGAGCTGGTATCGCGTGTCCGTCGAGGGAGTGGACGCAGTGGTGTTTTCTCCAGCGCAAAGACCAATACTCTGGAAGAATCTATCTTTGTAAAGTCTCGAAGTTCACGATATGCAAAAGTAGAAGAAGAAAGGCAATTTCTCGAGTCCCAACTCACTCGCTTAGCTCGAAAGGAAACATGTTCAAGTGTTACGTCGTCACCTGAGCATCTACTCCAGGCACAGTCATGCTTGCTGGAGATACTGCAAAACGAAGCCAAGTCTGTTGGTTACGAGTGGCCTTTTCTGACTTCAGCATACGTGCGACGCAATAGTTTTGGGTCTTCCCTAATTGTGATCAATGACGTCGACATCAGTTCCGCTAGCGCACCTATCAAAGATGCACTGCAGGCTGCGTCTCAGATCGTACGAGCTTTATCTCCAACCAGCTGGCGTAATGAGTGGGTTACGATTGACAAGACTCAGCGCGTACTTCGCTTCTTTAGGATGATGGCATCGGCTCATTCTGTGATTGTTTCCATTGACTCTGTCTACGCAATTGAAGAAGATGACTTGAGTGGAGACGAAAGTTTGGATGCGAATGACCTGTACTGGTTGCGCCTAGTTACTATCGAGAAATGCCATCACATCGCATTTGCCAGCAGGAATGACCGCCATCAGTGGCGACAGTCGGTTCTCAATGATATCGAACAAACTGGAAAGTCGTTGCAGAGTTTAGTTCGTCAACCCATCTTGGTTTCATCCAGATCCGTTGAGCCAGAGTCGTTCCTGAGCGACTCATCCTCGAAATCCAGAGGTACGAAGCGCTACGTGATGAACGATCGATGTGAATTCATCATGTCCCATTCGCTGTTAACAAGAACCGAACATGGCGCGAACGATATCGTTTCAAGTGCTTTGCGTCAAGCCCTTCGCCTCCACCGAGAAAGATTTAATGAAAATTCGACGAAGGGCCTTCTGGAGCTGCTCGACACAGTTGGAATGCTCAAGACAGCAGATTTGACAATTCTCCAAAAGGATGAAACTGAGCGGAAAGTTTTTCTGCTGAATTTGTATCACCTCATGCTTGTTCATGCGAATTTGCTTGGATTCTTACCAAGGTCGAAAGCTCAATGGGGCAAGTTTTTCAATGGAATGAGCTATAATGTCGGTGGGCTCTTACTCTCAATCGCTGAAGTTGAGCATGGGCTGATTCGTGTACCGATGGCGTCACTCAAGCTTCCGATAGCATTTCTTGTGATTCCAAAAATCAGTGACCAAGATGAGCGTTCAACCCTGAAACTCACTACACCTGATTATCGACTTAACTTTGCTCTGAACTGTATGACAAAATCGTGCACGAACTCGATTATGGTCTTCACAACTGCCGATCTGGAGCGTCAGCTCGATCACATGGCTTCGGCTACCGTGGACTATCTCGTGAGCTATAACCGGGAAAGTAAGATTGTTTATCTGCCCAAAGTATGCGAGTGGTATCGAGCGGACTTCACAGCAGACAGCTCGAATCGATGGCAGCGGTCAATTTTGACCGAAATTCGGAAGCATATGACTGGCGAGAAAGCTCAGCTAGTGGATTACCTGCTCCATCACGACCAAACTTTGGTCTCGAAGTGGAAGTTCGCGAAATACGATTACCGCTTCCACGAGACACTGTACGAAGCCAGCTCAGCACCTAGATAGAGTGTGTCCCAAGAAATGGTAACTATTTTGTGATATTGATTACGTGCTGTTGTCGATTACTTGCCCTCCTGTTCGTCAGCATCATCATCCATTGCAAGAATCTGCAAGCAAGTCTCCATTAACTGCGCTTGCGTGTGCAGGTCTGAGAAGCGGAGAGACAACAAGTCCATCGCACTCATCGAGTCATTCTCATCTGCTTCCTTGTTGTCCACGGCTGCCGGCATCTTTGGGTATCGCTGGCTGAAGTGTGTGAGAATCACGTGCTTGGCATTGGCTTTCTTTCCGACACTCAGTGCCTCTGCTGTCGTTGAGTGGTCTTTCTGCTTCGCCTCAGCCGTCATTGAGTCGTCGAAGGTAGCTTCGTGGACCATCAAGAACGCATTCTCCGCCTTCTCCGCCAGCAATTCACTTGGTCGGCAGTCCCCAGAGAACACGATCTTCAGCTTCTCCTTCCAAGTGAAGACCACAGCGCAGGCTTTGAAAGCGTGCTTGACAGACACAGTCTCAAAATGCGTAATGTTCAATGTGTCGCGTAACCACGCGCGAGCAGGCTTCGAAACGGCAACGAGCTCTTGAAACTTGTCGTCGTTCTCGTTGAAACATCCATTCTCTACGAAAGTATACTTGCCGACGATGGTAGGGTCAATGAGTTCGTATTCTTTGAGCCAGTACATCACAGGCGTTGGGCCAATGATTAGAATGGGCTCACTTTCGGTTTCTTCGTCTAGTTGCTTCGATCGGAAGCTCAAGAAGCGCATGATACCAAGATGATGATCGGCATGGTTATGGGAGATCCAAATGCACCGGATCTCCTGAACAAGTTGTCGAAGCTTCGTCAGATCCCCGTTGGTGTACCGGTATAACTGGCCCAGACTGCCCTCGCCACAGTCGAGTAGCATACCATTCCACTGACCAGTGCTTTCACTTCTGGGAAGTTGAAGGTAGATGCCAGTGACGTTTCGATACTTGGATGGGATGGCGCAACCAGTGCCTAAGAACGTGATGCGTCCATCGAGATCGTCTGTAATTGTCGCATCCTTCTCTGACTGCTCGTTCGGCTGGCGAAACTGCGCCATACTAGTCTCAATTTCATCATACTTGAGACGAGTAAAGCACTGAGATGCATCGAAGCCTCGACGATTCAGTGGTGCGACCGTGTACTTGAGCATGCTCTCACCTAGCACGACTGGTTTCTTTGAGAACGCCATCTCAACGGTGCGTGAAAATGAAGTCTCGGCATCTTGTAATTCATAGTCATTGCCAGGGAACGCATGCGGGAACACAGCGTGCAACTGCGCTTGGAGCAAAGCAGACGACCGATACACAGTCTTGACAGAACAGCTTTCATGGTCCAACAGAATATGGTCGACGTCATCACCAAACGAGCTCGCCCATTCAACGTATTGCGCATTCGCGAGCACGGATGCACCTCCAATATGATAAACCGCCTGCAGCTGCAACTGAGGCGCTGTCTTCTCGCCGGTGGAAGCATCAGTGGACCATCGGTATCGTTGAAACTGCGTTGACGTCACGAGCTCGTCAATGCAGCTGACTGCCGGACATGCCACAATCGCAATGCCAGAGCCTGGCAGAGATGGCGACACACAGTCCGCCGAGTGCACAACGCGGCCATCAGGCAGCGTGACATCATTCCCCTTGTGCAGCTGTCCGAAGAGCGCACCCTTGGGAACTCCAAGCGCCAATGCCTTTTCAACGAGGAACTTGCCTCGTTGCTCGGGCGTCTCGACCACGTAGCTGACGGCGTCATTAGCGCCATCTGTGAGCTGCATTGCGTCGTTGAGCTTGCGCTTGTGGCCTGCTCGTGCGCGCATGGGCACGGCGTGGACGATGACCTCTTCATCGGCGTAGATCGGCTTCTTGTCTGTTGCTCCGGCGACGAGGTCGTGTGGTTCCAGCTTGAAGTTGGGGCGGAACAAGAAGTGGCGTGTCGCTCGAATGTACTGCGCCGTGCCCTCGGGTCCATGCACGTGCAGGGCATCCTTGCCCGTGTCTGAGACTGTAAGCACCATGCCTGGTAGACCGCCGAGCGTGTGTGTACGGAGCTCCGTGAGGAAGACATGCCGCAGTTTCGCCAATCGAACGTGGTGCTCCATGCACATGCGTTGCGTGCCATCGCCCACGTTGAAGAGCAAACGCTGCGTCTCTGTCGCTACCATCAGCGACGGCGCCATTTCCACAGACGCCACGCCCAGCACCTGCACCTGCACCACCATCTTGGTCCACTGCGTCCTTGTCCAATGGCCCGCATCTCGCTGGTGACTACTTGGCGACGTACCGTTAGCGACAGAACAATACACGAAGAGCTACGCTTGTGAGTGATGGTCGGAAATGTAGCCATGTTCGAGGTGTGGGAAGCTGCAATGCGACTGCAGGCCATAATAGACGGAGACGTCGTGGCGACGGCATGAGCAGCGTCGCATGATGCGCTAGCAAAGCAGTAGCAGTTGGTGCGATCATCGAGAGTGTTCGATATTGTCAGTGCGTAATGAGTTGACTTGAGCGACCAGGGCGATGATATTGACTGGGGGCGAAATGGCGACGGAATGTTAGTTGAGTTGCGAGGCGGACGAGATGTAAGCACATGAACATGTACGCGTGTGGTGGAATTCAATGAGCGTAGTGTACAGTACATTCGTGGCAAGAGCCAAAACCCACCCACCAATTCGGCGCCGTCAAGACGAAGCGACATGTCGAGGAGGGGGAACCCATGTGCCGATGGACTCGGATTCGTCCAAGACCTAGTGGTGGAGAACCGGTGGAAGGTCTCATGAGCAGCCTGGCGATGTCAGTCCGTGGAAAGGCAGCGCATGTGTGTGTGTGTGCATGCGCGATCTTGAGAGGTCATTTGGCCACGACCGTGTGGGCGAAAACGCTCGAGTGGATCCAGAACGTCGACCCAGATCATGTTGCAGTTGAATTGACGGAGGAGATCTCTTACGAGCTATGGTGATGAGGAGACACAGAGCTTCACGTCAGTGGGAAGAGAGTTGCGAACTTCAACGAAGCCCATTGGAGCATGCAGGTGTTATGGCCAGCGGTGATATTGGAATCACCGCCCCACACCGAGCGGGTGCGGTGTGTCCTCTGTAGACTGCAGTGCAGTGAGTGATAATGAGGAAGGAATGGCGACCCAGATCACGGACCATCCACCCATCTGCGCG
>KE464375.1:0-13855 GCA_000387445.2 Pythium aphanidermatum DAOM BR444 | reverse complement strand
GTATCCGCTGTGGATGGTGTCTCACGCTTCATGTGTGTATGCCACTTAGATCTCATACAAGTTGTCCAAGAAGCCGAGTGATGCAGCAGAGGCGACGGCTCTGCAAAAGTTTGTGGCCACACGTAGCAGCGGTCTGCAGAAGGAAGTACTGCGTATTGTAGGCGAATTTGTTCGCGATTTCCAGAGCCAGTAGATGATAACGCGTATCGATGATGAAGAATTGGGCGATGATATATGCACGTACAGTGGTCATCCCCCGTCAAATGTCCGATCTCTACTCTCTCGTTCATGCCTCCTTTTCAAGCACCTCTGGCGCGAGCGTGGGGCTGATGGCACTCTCCGAGACCAAGCTATTACGAGCAGCGACCATACCGAGGTGGCAGCTACGGTACACGTCATAGTCCTTGAGGAGACCATACACAGTGCCACCAACAAGTGAGTCACCCGCACCAGTGCAGTTGACCACTTCGATTTCAACGCCTGGCAGGTGTACCACCGTGACGCTGTGGTCTCGGACGTGGTGGGCACCCCACACCTCCACTGGGAAGTCGGCGTTTGCCACAAGCTCCTGCACCTTGGTGAAATCGACATTGACGGATGCGACGAGAACGCCATGCTTCCCCATGGTGACAATGACATGCTTCTCAGTCGTCTTATCATTCTTGGCCATCTCGAACAGAACTGCACAAAACTGTTCGTCAACTTGAGGCAGAAGCAAACATCTCTACACCTTTATCCTCACCTGTGAGAGCGTCATTCTTGAGCTGAGTCATTCGGTCACGAGGCAAAATCTTGGAGCTTTCAGAGAGCTTAAAACGCTCATGAGACGGCTCTGGTTGCCCGTTCTTCTCGTGGATCGCATGGCTCATCGCTGCCAACTCGTCTCCGTTCGGCGACACGTACGTCAGATGTTGCACGACATCACCGTCCACGACACGTGTCGACTTCTGCACGGAAGTAGGCTCAAACCACACACCGACCTTTGCCTCAGCGCTCCGAGTCAGCAGATCCTTGAGAGCTCTTGGGGACAGGTTGCCATCAGCGACAACGAGCTTTGAGTCCTTAATAGCCTGTGCAGGGATCGCAGCCGTGTCCTGTTTCAGACGTTGTGTGAGAGAGATGGGTCAAACGGTATCGGCTCACGTATTGCCACGTACGATTTCGTCGAGGGCGCGCATATCAGCGACGGCGACATCCAAGTCACCAGCTGAGCAGAGCACAGCCGAGTACACTGCCGTGGCAACGTCATCAGACACCTGAATGCCGTTTGTAGTCAGTCCCAGGGCTTCCAAGTTACTGAGAAGCAAAGAGCCGGCCGAGTCCTTGCCGACTGAGGAGACAAGGAGCGGGTTCACTCCAAGTCGCTTGAGGCATTCCGCGATGTTGCGACCCACACCTGGCGTCGGTTCACAGTCAACGCGTGAAACATGAAGCTAAGCATGCGCTCCGCGACGCACCTCCACTAGTCTGTCTAATCGTTCCAATGTTGGATGTGGCACGAATGATTGGCTCCGTCGATGAACTGATGATGTCCAGCACCAGCCCACCGACCACAAGCACGTTGGCATCTCCGGTTTTGAAACGCGAGGACTGAGATGGGCGAACGGGATCAAATGGGGACAGCGATACAACATCCAGTCCATTACAGGAGATGGTAGAGAACCCACGACATGCAGGCACGCGATAAATAAAATGAATAAACACCAGTGGGTCATGCACTTGGAAGTGTACTTCAAAGTAGTTGCATTCATGGGCTCACCTCGCGTTCCATGATCGAGTACGTCACACCTGACGGTGCCTGCTCGTGTTCAAGTTCGAAAAGCGCACGTGCGATCTGCAACATCAAACATTATCAGGAGAAGCCACAGTATAAGCTGTCCGTGCATCGTCGTACCTGGCTGCCAACCTTGGCGTTGTTCTTGACCAGATCAATGTTCGATCCGAGGGACACTCCGGAAGTGATCTCGTTCAGACGCTTCAGCAAGTATGGGGTCACGGCCTGGCCTTCAATTCCCAGCTCTTGCACTTCCTGGAGACCTAGCTGCACATAGTACAACATCATTCTGTCAGTATTGCATGAAGAAAGTAAGTGCCAGGGACAGAAACGTACGTCAATGGCGTGCTTGATCAAGTCACTGTCCACTGGGTTCGGGTTTGGCACCGCGATCACGAAGCCATTCGGCAGTTCGAGACCAATACTCTCGTGAATCAACTCAGCACACTCACGAGGCGTGTCACTACGAATGTGGGCCTTCATTCCGCTGTCCTGGGTGAAGAACGCTGGGAACTGATCCGTCTGGTATCCTACGACTGGCACCGACTGCAATTACACGTTCAGTTAATACGTTGGCGCCTATCATCGCACACAGGAGCCACAGTATGACTTACGTGGGTCTCAAGGAACTCAAGAGTGCGCGGGATGTCGAGGATCGACTTAATACCGGCACACACGACTGCAACCGGCGTGCGCGAGAGCTCCATCAGATCCGTCGAGATATCTACTCATACCACAGGTTATCCACCGCCCATGCTTTCATTGTTGAACACTAGGTCTCACCCATCGTCTGCTCTGAGAAACGGTGCACACCGCCGATGCCACCCGTGACGAACATTCGGATGCCTGCAGCATGCGCAATACGCCTAGGCAGCACCCCCAACGAACGGTGATTAGATCCAAAATGGTTCACTTATCCCTCAGCGTACATACATGGTCGACGACACAGTCGTAGCCCCCACAAACTTCTGGGCGATGGCCGCCGGGATGTCGCGCGTCGAGCACTTGCGCGCCGCACTGCCCATCTCAGCGAGCATCTTGAGATCCTTGTCCGAGAGACCGACCTTGAGCTCGCCGTTGGCGATACAGATCGTCGCTGGGCATGCACCTTGGGCGCGTACAATGTCCTCGACGGTCTTGGCCATCTCCACGTTCTGTGGGTATGGCATGCCGTGCGAAATGATTGTGGACTCGAGCGCCACAATCGGCTTCTTGTTGCGGCCATACAGAGCTTCAATGACTTCTTCGCCTAGGGCCAGGCGGCGACGCAGCGTCGAGCTGCCTCCGTAGCGCAGCATGGCACTCATCTCGCGTCAGGAAGGGGAGCCTTTGTGCACCAAGCGACTGGTCTCGTGCGTCCGCTCAGTCTCTGGTCATGCATCAACGCCCCAGCGTGAATGCACGCACAAGAAGCTACGCCAGAAAAGCGCTTTTTCACTGTTTTTACCGTACTTCAAGTCTCCTGCAAAGTACGAAAACACCTTAAACGGCACGTCCCACTGTTTGATTTACGTCTATTATTGTAAATATTCTTGTACCCCCAACGAGGTACGATATAACCACCATGGCAGTGTAACCGTACCCGAGCTCATAGGCGGCAAACCACCAAACCTCCAAGCGGATCATGGGCGTGGCGCACGCGCTCGAAGTGCTCCACGCGCTGCTGCAGACGTCGCCGGCACAGGGCTACAAGGGCAGTCTCTCGGGCACGCTCGCACTGCCCTTCCCCAACGTGCAGCAGCGTCTCCAGCAGAGCCTCCCGGGCGTGGCGCTTGTCGCCAGCGTTGGTGTCGTTGGCCCATGGCTCTTGGCGGCGTTCTTCCCACTGCAAGCGGTCTTTGAGTTCCCAGGCGTCTTCTCGTTTGCGTTTGCGGCTGTGCTGCTCATTGGCTTCTCGCTTGGTCATGTGCTGTTGCGGTACGTGATGCTGCCGGGCAGCTCAACGCCTCAAGCGTCTCTGCTACTTGGTGGAGGCAAGAGCACGTCGGCCGTCTATGGATGGACCCAAACGACCATGTGCGTGCTCGTGGAGGTACTCGCACGCATCCACCAGGAGCCGCAGCTGCTTGTGCTGCTCACACTCAGTCTCTTCCACTCGTGGTTCTACAAGAGCGTCGCGTACGCGTTTTTCGTCTCGGAGACGGCGGATCGTGGCGATGCTGGCTCCCAGTTCTCGGTGTTCATCATCTCAAGCGCGCTTGTATCGTTCGTGTCGTTCCTCACACTCGAGCGTCGTATGGGTGAGGACCCATTCGTGCTTGACCGACGCTCAATCATCGAGACCGTGGCGATCCGAGACGTTGTGCGTGCATTGCGCCGTGGTGTCTTGGGGTTTGTCATCGCACGTGCGCTGCTTTTTGTCACTCGAACAGACGACGTGAGTGTGCTGTCGTTCCGCTACTACCGCGCCGTCTTCCAAATCACCAGCGGTGCTTTCGACAGCTTCGTGCTCCTTAGTTGTGCCTCTATTTTCCGTGTGCTCTTCTTCCGACCAAACTACAACGCACTCGAAGGCGCTGTGAGCTCGGGTCAGGTCTGGGACTCGCTCTCGTCGCCGCGTGAAGGCAGTCAGTCGCTTCAGGACACGCTTCTTGGTGGACAGCTCGCTGTGTCTGGCCAGAACCCGGCGCCATTGGTCGACCAGTACATCGTAGCGCTGAAGAAACGAATGGATGGTGCAGTGCAGCACATTTCAGCTGGCAAAGCACACGGGATCGACGCAACGCTGGAGCAGGTCGACGCTCTGGAGACGCAGCTCAAGTTCGCCAACCTCCTGCTCGCGACGAAGTTCGACGCCTCCACACGAAAGGAGCTGTTCGCGTCCGAGACGCGGTGGCAATACTTCGTGCGTGCCTCGACCAGCGTCATTGATAGCTTCACTCTGTTGCTGCAGCTGCTCAACACCATTCCAGAACGCAAGAACGCTGGTCAGGAGGCAGAGGCTGCTGCTGTGGAGAAGTCAATCTCCACGCTGTTTCAGCTTTTGGTTTCCAAGCAGGACCAGCACCCGCTCTTGGTGCTTGATGCACACCCTCATCTGTCAAACCTCCGCATCTCCTCGAGTGCTTTCAAGTCCAAGATTCAGTACTTCTTCGCGTCTCGTATCCAGTTTGCACTTCGACGATTTCTCCTCGAAGAAGCCCGTCGTCGAGTCTTCGTCCATGTCAAAGTGAGTGCTCGAGTGATGAAATGACGCCGTGTTTTCGAGTACTTACGCTGCTTTGTAATATCAACAGGCTGTCCACAGTGCCCAGCAGGTGCTGTGCCATCTGACGGCGTCGTCTCGCACTGAAGACGCGCAGGGGAACGTTCAGGTATGGAATTGCGTCATATCGTCACAGCCCCACCCTCTCTTATCGATTGCGTGGGTTTACTGTAGCACACCGTCCCTGCTGTGTTGTCATCGCTTGTGGAGTGCCGCAACGCACTGGAGACGTACATCGACACGTCGGCAAAGATTGGCAACGCTGGCGATGCCTATGAACGTGACGCGAAGGCACTGGCTCGCGGCATTGACCAAGGCACCTACCGCATTACGGATGCTTTCTTCAAGGAGCTGGCCTCATTCACTTACGCTCCTGGCGTCAAGGCGACATTAGAATCTTATACAGCCTTCAGTCAGTAGATTGCGTCTATTCATTGGTGAGCATCTTCAATGAAATCGAAGTTACTGCTTTCTAGAGCGAGGAGAAAATCTCGGAACTCAATCATCTACATCAACATCACTGTTAGGTCCGGGTATTCAACATTCGACCAAACTGAAGGCGGATAAATGTCACCTGTTCAGGAGCATCGACAGGAACTCGCTGCATGGCCTTGATCGCAGCAGCTTGACACAATGCGACAATTGAAGCCGCATTCGCACCGGCAGTCATCTCGGCAAGGTATTCGACGTTCACGTTCTCATGCCACGGCATTTTTGCTTGTTGCAACTTGAGGATTGCGACGCGCTCCTCGAAAGCAGGAACTCCAACGTAGAGGACGTTCTCGAAGCGGCCTACATATTGATTGTTCTACTGAGCTGATGTAACATGGCATCACTGGTTCGACACATCTCACCTGGTTGGAGGAAGGCAGGGTCGATGGCGTTGAGTGCATTCGTTGCTGCGAGCACGAAGACCCGATCGCCCGATATCTTTGATTGTTCGCTGGCCTCTCTCTCGCGATCATCAGCGAGGCTTTGAGAGAATCCATCTCAACAAGTAATTGAGAGATCATTCGGGATGTTGTCTACACCACAGCGTTCGTGAGCATTCTGAAGGTTTCAATTTCACGCCGAAATTGATCAATGTACCACGCCGGCAGTCGTGCGATTGCCAAACAGAGACTGGAACTCATCGATGAAGACCAAGCATGGGCTGAGGGCTCTTGCAGTGTCGAATACCCGACTAATCGCCTTCTCACTTTCACCGAATTCGGCCTTCATTAGATCGCTTGCAGAGACGTTGAGGAAGTTGCAGCCACTAGCTGATGCAGCCGCCTTGGCCAACATCGTCTTGCCTGTACCTGGAGGGCCGTGCAGCAACATACCCAACGGAGGTGAAATACCCATACGCAGAAAAACCTCCGGCTTCTCAAGCGGCCACACAACCATCTCGAGAAGGCTCTGCTTGACTGCAGAAAGACCGCCGATATCATCCCATTTGACATTCGGAATCGACGTGTGGAACGCGTGCGTCGAACTTGATGACGTGGAAATCTCGCGGCCAAACCGCTCAACTGCAAGCTGAAGCTTGGATGAATCGTAACCAGGGGCGAATGCACCATGGTCACCGAGTCGATGGACGAGGGATACGATGTTGCTTGGGCGCTGACCGTACTTCACAGCAATACTGAGCTTTAAGTCAAGAGGAACAGCCTCCGTGCTCGGCAACAGCGACTCCAGGAGAGATACTGTCCACGCTTTGTCTGGAACCTAGTGTGAACTACTCAGTGTTGACGCTATAATGAACGAAGCCGTCCATGAACGCACCTCGAGCGCGAGTTCTTCTTGAAACACTTGGCGAATCTTGGCGTTCAAAGCGTAAATCGTAGTGACATTACCAACGACAGCCACACTGGAGTTTGGCATTGAGCCTGCAGAAACGAAACTTTAGACAAGTAGAAGGGCAGTTTTCAAAAGGAAGAACGTACAAAGACGCTCGAGGGAGGCAACAAATCGGCAAACGAGCTTGTACTTGGTTTCGTCCACTGCCTTGGGGAAGATGAGCTCTAGGTCCTCAAGCACAATGATGCACGGTTGGATGCGCAGTGCTGCCGTGAAGACATCTTCAATACGAAAGTGAGGAGTGGCGAGTATCGATGCATCGAGTGTCAGGATGTTCACGTCGAGCTCAGTGGCAACGAGCCTCACCAGGGTCGATTTACCAGATCCACTTGGTCCGTGAAGCAGCAGTGAACGGGGCTGCATCACTATATATCCACAGCAACGAGCACCACACGATTAGCATCCCATCCTAGAGACAGATGCATCTGTGAAATCTCTCACCGCTCGAGCTGATCGTTGTAGCTCCAGTTGGGGGAATAGTGCCAAGTTCAAGAGATCTCGTACCGCTTTGCCATGAGAACCAATGCCTGGGGACTTGAGCATGGTGCGCACAGTATCAATGTTGTCCCTAGGAGCTGAAAAGGGCGACATCGATATCATGGTGTCATCATTCACAATGCCGGCATCAAGCATCCATTCGGCTTCTTCTTCACATCCACTGAGCTTTCGTTGCCGCCTACTTGTGCCTTTGTAGAAGGCCTTGTACTGCCACACGCCGTACTCTACGCCCTGTAGCTGCAGTCGCATCTCACCAAGCGCTCCATGTAGAATTGTCTTCTTTAGCAGTGCTTTGGCCATTGCAAGAGGTAGCTTTGGCTGGTCTGGTGCTGTCGGGTGAAGAGCTACATACTGAGCAACACGCAGCCTTGCAGGTGCCACGACGCGAGCGATCGCATCAATTGAATCTCCCGATGTAGCATCACTGTCGTCCAGGTGATGGTCGACGCGAAAAGCGTCAAGAAGGTCATTTGGCTCCTTCACCTCATTGGCTTCGACAAAGACACGGAAGTAGCGCCGCTGCGACGAGCCTTGCACCGTCAGCTCGATATAGCTTCCAGAGAAAAGTCCAAGTCGAGTGCTCAGCGCCTGTGGTACATGCGCGATCGATGTGCGCGACGGCGCGTCGCCATGCGGAGCCACCACCACCCGCACCTCCATACCGTAGCTCTTCGTGAGTTGCCACCACCTCAGTCATAACGCACCTGATATTGATATTCAACGGTGCACTAAGCCATAAATGTACCTTTCTTTGGAGCAGTTCTCGATCTTAACTCCTCAATATATCACAAACATCAACAAACCCACCTAGTGTTGTCACCAAAAACCGCACAAGAGTGACATTCGACTAGTGCCATAGGCATGCCGCCAACGCCATTTACCTCTCTCCCCATATTGGACGCAGGTAGCGATGGTGTGGGCGATTCCGAATGGCGACGCCGTGACGCTGGGCGAGATCGGTGGCGAGCTCTACAGTGTAACGCCGCGTGATGAACTGCACTTGGGCGACGAGTTCGTGCGCCGCGGTGGCGCGGTCATTCCGCCTGCGCGCGTCACGGGACTCAAACAACGTCGACCATTTGGCCAGCAGGAGTCTCTCACGGAGCAGGACGGAGACGACGAGGACGACGACCGTCATGCACCGCATGCTCTGCAATTGCTAAGGAAGAGCGCGCGCTTCGTTCGTCACTTCTTCGTGGATGACGAGCAAATGATCGCGCGGACGCTCGTGGATGCGGCCGCGTGGGCCGTGCGGGCAGCGATCATCCGCCCCATGGGCGAAGACACGGAAGACGCGAGCGCGTTTATCAGCAAGGACGATGCCACTCGCATTGCCAAGAAGACGGAGAGCATCGCTGCAATGGCGTGGCACCCGACGGTGTCGCTGCTTGCGGTCGCGCAGCGCGACGGCGTTGTCGCGTTTTACGATATTGCAACGGGCAGCTGGGACGGCCGTGTGCTGGAGCACAACGCACAGCAGGAGATCACTGGTGTCGCGTGGGCGAAACACTCGGGCGGAGTACTTGCCGTCTCGTGCCGGTGAGGGATGTGTTGTGTTTATGATGTGAGGACTGTAGACTAAATGAAGCCGTGGGTGGACCAGTGGTGGTGTGTTTATGTGGAAGATGTCGCCCAAGAACAGACAACAGGAACCAGAGCTGGTGCAAGTCCTAACGCATCCAACGAAGAAGGCATTCTATCAGGTTTCGTGGAGCGAAGACGGCACGCAGCTGGCTGCGTTTGCAGATGATACGTCCTCGGTTTTCGTATTCGACGCCCACTTTCAACGTCTTGCCGAGCTCAAGTGCTACCAGCGCGTGACCAGCATTCGATGGTCGCCCACCGGCGAGTATTTATTCGTATCAACAGCATCCAATGTTTCTCTTATGTGGGAGACGCTCACGTGGAAGAAGGAGGTTTGGGACCTCGCGACTGCGGTAAGTGGATGGCTTCAACTCCACACGAAGCATGACGCACTAACTGAAAAGCTACCAGAGTTCCGCTTGGTCCAGCAATGGGCGTTGTCTGCTTGTGGCTCCACGCAAGGGCTCCCAGTTGTATCCATATGAGTTCCGGGCGGTTCCCCCCACCATCAGTGCGTCAACAACGGGTCTAGACAATACCACTCATCGCTAACTCGTGCGATCCTTTCTTGTAGGTGTGTGTATGAACTCTCCGCCTGTAGGCTTCTCCGAGAAAGAAGTTTTTTCGCTCGACAAGTCTATCGCTGAGTACGTAGGACTTATCTCCTGAGCTTCGGAAGAATGAGCTAATTCCAAGTGATTGGGATGGCAGGCAAGTCGGTGGAAAAGTGGAGACGATTGCATGGGACCCCACGTCAACACGTATCGCCGTCACGTATCGATCATCGACAACGGACACTGCTGATGTCGGTAGCCTAGTTGCAATCTTCGCAGTCGCCTGGTCGCCGTTCTTGATCATCACTCGCAGCGGGCTCATCCGTGGGCCTCCACACGCAGGTGTGCCTCGCCACGTCACTTTCGCATCAAGCTTCGAGAAGGGTGCGCTCTTGAGCATCGCATGGAGCAGCGGTATCATTTCGTTCCATCCATTTTACTATGACCAGGAGTAACGCCTCGAGGTTATGCACGTGTTTGGTATTTTTGACATCGCCTTGCCTTGTATCTTCTCAATTTGCCCTTCAGGTGCCATCTCCATGAGCCTCCCGCCGCGTGTACTCTGTCGAACTGGATGTGGAGACTTTGGTGATCCGGAGCTCGACTTCTTCTGCGGTGACTGTCATGGAGACAAAATCGAGATTGAGAAACAAAAGGCTCTTCTCCAATATGTGAGTGCGAAAACACAACTACAAACCTCGAAGACCGAAGAAGATGCCAATGAGAGGGCTGCAACGACCGATGCAGTCAAACAGTCCACACGACGGCGTGGGCCTCCGTCTGTTGACCACCGGAAGGCCTTTCAAGAGTTCATGGAGCGTAAAAGGGAGAAAGAGCCGATGGTAATCGCACGGGAGTGCTTGTTTATGGAGAGAGAGATCCAAATTCGAGATACAAGCAATCAGCAGCTGCGTCGTTTCATGATTGCTACAGACCTGGACGAAGATGTTGACCCGAAGGAGTGGGGACGGTACCAGTATAGCGCGCCACACGACGTACCACGCAACGATGTGGACCAAGCCACAGAGATTGCTGCGCAAATCAAACTCTTTTGTCACTGGAAGAAGCGTACGCTAAATAGGAAGCTCGTCACTCGCAAGCAGTTGATACTTGAACAGCGCAAGGCAGAAGCAGAATCGAAAAAAGAGCAAGCGAAGAAGAAGAGAAAAGAGAAAGCGACGAAGCTGATTCCAAGAGTGTTGACTCCAAGTCTGTCTATCAAATCGCTGACAAAGAGCTTGTCGTCACGTGCATTGGCAGCCTCTGTTGGAGACAAGGAAAAGACTATCACACAGACACAAGCGGTACCAAATGAGAAGCCTTCAAATGCAGTGGTTATTACAAAATAATCAAGACGAATTCCAGTGTCGTCCGAGACAAGTAGCATGTACCAGCGATGAGCATCTCAAAACTTGCACTTCCACTTCAGCAGCACCCCTTGTTCTCGCTCTTGGCCGTCGCTCCACTGAGGTCAATCGTCTCCGGCACGTAGCTGCTCACAGAAACACTGTCGAGTACTGTTACCACATCGACGGAATGCATAGCGTGCCACTTACATATCGTCTTCCTGTCCCTTTTGCAAGGCAATCTTGGCAATCGTCTGGAAGGCCTCTTCGACACTAGTAGCCTCCTTGGCCGACGTCTCAAAATGCTGCAGCGGCTGTGTAGTGTTCTTTGATTGACACCATTGCTGCGCCTTTTGCTTGGGCACGCGACGCTCCGACTCCTTGTCAACTTTGTTGCCCAGTACAATGAAAGGGAACGCCTCAGGGTCGCGCGGACCTGCTTGGGCGAGGAACTCATCCCGCCAGCTATCGAGCTTTTCGAACGACTATTCAGTACATAAACGAACGAGGTGGTGAGCAACAACCGACGCCAAGAGCGAGGCGAGCTGCGTGCTAACCTTAGGGTTCGTAATGTCGTACATCAACACACAGGCGTCAGCACCACGATAAAAGGCCACACCAAGACTCTGGAAACGCTCCTGCCCCGCAGTGTCCCAAATCTACACAATGACGCAGCTCAGAGGTCAAGCTAGTACACAGCAGCACGGCTAGAGCAGCACTGACCTGCATTGTGACGAGCTTATCATCCAGCATGATCTCCTTGGTGAGGAAGTCGGCACCAATAGTCGCCTTGTATTGGTTCGTGAACTTCTGGTTCACGTACTGGTTCATCAGAGACGTCTTCCCAACGCTGTTACCCACACGCATCACATCACGATAAGCATACTGCCCCGACTTCTTCATTCACCATGCCGACACGAACAAACGTACCCACTGTCACCGAGGATGATCAGCTTCAAAAGCACTTTCTTGCGGTGCGCCATCGTGATTGAGCGAGGAGAATGGGACGCAAAACGGCGGAGATCAATGCGCGTTCAGAGCCAACAAGCGCGACTGAGTGCGTGGCGCAGGCGTCGAGATAGAGAGCGGGCTGGACGCGTGCCGTGGCTTCTTCTTCCAACTCTTCGTGGTGTGGGAAAAAGAAGAACGGCGATCCACGATACCGAACCAGAACCGGTATGTGAGTCCACTTTATACCGGTTCAGTAGATACAAGTGTAGCCATTTCTAAAGATACTTCACGTATTTAAGTAGCGAGTGGTGAGCGTTTGAGTTCATCGATCAAGGTGCAGTGGCAGTTGAAGAGTGCACAGTATGAGGAGGTGCCTGCACGGCGGCTTCGGGAGAGTGCGAGGTTTCGACGGCAAAGCGAGTGATGGGGACGAGTAGAAGCTCGAGGAGTACCCCAAGCACGTACACGAGCGATGTAATGAAGAAGCAGTAGCGATACCCGTGCGCTTCGACCAGGAAGCCGCCAATGACAGCACTTCCTGCCCATGTGAACATCGACAGGCCCTCGAGTGAGTTCCATCGAGCACGCTGATGGCGTGGAACAAAGTCCATTAAAAGCGAGCGACGGAGAGGCTCCGTACAGTTCATCATAGCTGCGCGGATGAGAAAGAGTGCGCATTGAACGTTCAGTGACGAGAGCTGGGACATCAGCAACAAACAAATCGTGCCGATAGCACGCGTCGTCACGATGACGGGCATGCGTCCCGCTAGTCGAGAAGCACACTGAGAGAGTAGTGAGCCGACACCGATAGATACTGGTTGAGCGAGAAAGAGCCACTGCACTTGAATCGGAGTGAGACCATACTCCTTGTAGAAGAAGAGTGGAAAGAAGTTGATCGTCATGCCGGCACCGTTGCTGATGATAAAATCGGAAACGAAGAGGATGTAAGGCGCGTGCGATGGATCTAGCCCACAACAGGTCGGGATGATCAGTCTTCTTGAATCTGACGGATCTTCGAGCCCACTCTTTTCCATCATTGTTGTGAGGTACGCATTCTTGTTGAGGTTTGTGACGCTAGGTGAGCCGAGCAGCTTGGACACTTCAGTGGGGCCACGAGATTGTGCTGCACTGTAGCTGGTTTCGTCGCGAACCCTTCCGCTTGCTAGTTGTACTTCTCCCATGTGATACTCACTCAACTCGGCGTCGAAATTCCTCTCGATCGACCTCAACTGGCGCTCCACGGCGAGCATTTGCTGTTGGTTCTCATATGCCAAGTCGTCGTTGAACTGGAACAGAAATCCCATTGATAGAGCTGCAATAATTGTGCCAAACAACACTACGGGCCGGAGAACCGGAAGCTCCCACACATCACCGTAATGCAAGAACAGCAAGATCGCGCACGCTGGACCAATGACGAGAGCCACGTTCATGACCATGTGCTTCAAGGTGAATGGCATGGATCGCTGACCGGCGGGGATAGAATCTGCGAACAACGCTTCCATTGCAGGGCTTTGAAACGCCGCGAATAGCCCCCAGAGGCTACATGACGCATAAATGACTGTGATACTCGCGATCTGGAAAGCCACGGCTGTCATAATTGCGGCAATGCTACCCAAGACTCCAGCCAGCGCGAGCATACGGTCACGCCGCATGTAGTCGGCTGCAAATCCAGCTGGTAGCGCGAATAGCAACTGCGTAAGGCCCTGGATCCCCTTGACAATGCCGACAGGCTCATTCGAGCCGGTCAACACATACACGTAGCCTGAAAGCACTTGCTGCGAGATGATGCTATTGGCCGACCAATACACGAACGTGAAGAGGAACACATATCTAACATTATGGTCCCACATGCCCATGCCGCTGATGCTCGTAGCGCTGTCCGCCGTCCGTCGTCTCGTACTCCACCTCAAGCGCCGTAGTGACGATGACGCCAGAGCAGCATCCACTGGAATTCTTCATGTGGACCACGTCATGCGACCTTTCGAAAACGGATCTTTCGGATGCACCCAATCAGAATCAAGAAAACATGTATTTGACCAATCGACACTCTGTATTCAGAACCAGACTCTGAAAGGACACGAATAACGGCCCGAGAATGGAG
>KE464374.1:10869-23801 GCA_000387445.2 Pythium aphanidermatum DAOM BR444 | reverse complement strand
ATCTCACCTCAAGAACGACACGTCGTTCTGTAGCGCGAAGTCTCTGCCCTCCGTTGGTGTGCTTCTTGTCTCTGGAAGGCGCCTAGATCCCGAGATACGTTGCATTGAAGTGGTTCAGATCCATGCGAATCCCCGTAGTCCTGTTGGCGTTGTCAGCGCTGTGCGGCGCTTCAGCGCACACGAGTAGCATTGCACCAACGCAACGCAATGGTGAGTCTCCTGCTGCCGCTTGATCTGCTCTCTGTGTCGTAGTTCTCACACAATTGCCGTGTGTCTTCTCATGGCAGATGTCGTGCTCCCAGGCTCGTCGCTTGAGAACGACTTGCTCCGCATCCAGTCCGAGTACTCGTCCGTGCACGCACTCACAGATGCCGTGCTGTCCAGTGCGTCCTCCCATGCGACGCGTCGTGAGGCCCTCGTGGAGCTTGGCAACATCTTTTTCTATGGGAACAACACGGTCGCCGCCAGTGTGAACGGCACACTCGCCATGAGTTTCTTCGCCAAGGCTGCAGACCTCGGGGACGCGCACGCCCAATTCCACTTGGGTGTGGCGTACAGCTACGGCTTCTGGGGCCTCCCCAAGGACGAGGTATTGGCCATGACGCAATATTACTTTGCAGCTGTGGGGCAGAACGTCGGCGCCATGATGGCGCTTGGCCACCGCCATTTACTCGGCATTAATGCACCGAAGAACTGTGAGACGGCTGTGCGGTATTACGAGGTCGCGGCGAACAAGGCCATGGCTCTGCGGGAGGCTGACGTGACCAAGCCGGCGATCCACGATCTTCCTCAGCGCCGTCTCAAGATCGTGCACGAGACGCAGCATAAGAAAAACATGCCAAGTGATGCTGCGGTTGTAGATTATTACCAGTTCTCGGCCGACAAAGGAGACCCTGAGGCGACCATGAACCTCGGCACATTGTATTATTACGGAGCTCGAGGGCTGCAGCAGGACGTAGTGAAGGCAGCCAAGCTCTTTGAGCGGGCATACGAACTGGGAGCAAGTGGTAGCGCGTACCATCTCGGGCACATCTACAATTACGGCATTGGCGTCGAACAAAACAACAGGACGGCATTCGAATTTCTGGAAGAAGCCATGAAAGAAGGCTCGACCTCAGCCCAGAACGAGCTCGCGTTCATGTACTTGCACGGCAAAGGCACCAAGCGTGATCATGAAAAGGCCTTGTCGCTTTTCAAGGCTGCAGCCAAGCAGGGGAATATGGAGGCGTTCTATAATCTAGGTGTGCTACACATGCAAGGTGCTGGCTCCGTGAAGAGCGTAGACCCCGAGTATGAAGTCGCGCACGGCTATTTCCAGGTCGCTGCCCATCAAGGACACACCTTGTCGAGCCACAAACTTGCACACATGAGTCTTCACGGCATCGGCACCTCGCGCTCGTGCAAGAGCGCAGTAGATTCGTTCAAACTTGTCGCTGAACGTGGCGAGTGGGAACTTATGCTTGCACGTGCTTTCAAGGACTACAAGAACCAAGATTACGAGGCGTCGTTTATGAAGTATGCAGTAATGGCTCAACAGGGCTACGAGGTGGCGCAGCACAACGCAGCCTATCTGCTCGACTACGGTTTTCTTACGCCACTCTTCACCCCTGCGCTTTCGACGGCCTCGCTGTCTCCGGAGGAAATCACGGCTGGCTCGATCCAATTGTACAAGCTTGCCGCGCAGCAAGGCAACATTGACGCCAATCTCAAGATTGGAGACTTCTACTACTATGGCAAGGGCGCTCATCCTGTGGACTACGGCAAAGCAAGTGCTCATTACGCGCTTGCCAGCAAGAAATCGAATGCTCAGGCGATGTTCAACCTCGGCCTTATGTACGAACACGGAGTCGGCGTCCAGCAAGACTTCCATTTGGCGAAGCGATACTTCGACAAGGCACTGGAAGCCCACAACGACGCTCGAGTCCCTGTTACATTGGCTCTGTGGAAATTGAAAGTTCACGTATTTATCGAAAGCTGGCGCCGATGGTGGGACGTGCTCGTGGGCAATGTGGAACCATCGACACCGGCCACTGAAGCTCCTCCGATGGAGACGTCCTCGGATCACGACTCTTGGATCGCGAAGCAACTCCGTTGGATTGAGAAGTGGCTGGCTGGCGCTGACGAAGCCCCACCAGCAACTGCTACAGGCCGCCCGGCCTCTCGTAGTAGTACTGGGTCGGCTGCCTCGAACTCGAGCACTGGGCCATTCAATTGGGAGCGAGTGGTGGCTTCGGATGACTTTTGGATCGTCGTGCTCTCCGTCGCGCTGGGTCTTGTGCTATACATTCGATCAGAGCGCCAGCAAAGACGTGAACTCGCGGCGCAACGGCAACAATAGAATCACGTATCATTAAAGCAGTGTCGCCAGCCAACAACATCTCTCCATATCGTGAATTTATCCTCCCGTTTCGAGCTGTAAATTATTGGTCTCACTCTTTCACATACAGGACCATTCTCTCCTGGGACAGGTATCATAGTAGAACAACAAGCGCAGTCTCCGAGTACTTCACAAGACACCATGCAGCTGTGCTTCTCGTTCATTATCCTCCTCGTTCTCACCCATGCTGCGAGACTCGAAGCCGCGTGTATGATGCGGTCAAACCGATGGTGCCGCACTTACTGTACAATGATCTACGACCCA
Source organism: Pythium aphanidermatum DAOM BR444 (assembly GCA_000387445.2). Lineage (NCBI taxonomy): Eukaryota > Oomycota > Peronosporomycetes > Pythiales > Pythiaceae > Pythium > Pythium aphanidermatum. The sequence continues at coordinate 21,160 of KE464374.1, read as the reverse complement.
GTGTGTGCCTCCGACGGGAAAACCTACTCCAACGAGTGCATGATGGAACGCCAACAGTGCTACGGCAAGCTCCTTCGTGTACGCTACAAGGGCGAGTGCAAGTAAGTCGGAAGAGGCTCATGAAGGAAGGTGTGAGCTCGTCTATTACCTCTATAAACACATACAATCGCCAACTTCAAGCGTTCGTTGGGTCGTTTCGAGGGTCTAACGACCTCGCTGTTGTGATTTTTTAGTTTCGAAAGTGCCAAGTGCGACTCGTCGGCCCCCAAGATCCTCCCATCAGCCATGGTTCGTGTGCTGCTCTTCTTCCTCCCGCTCTTGGTGCTCTCCTTCAGCGTCACATGTGCGGTAAGAGCGCAGGACCGATGTGAGACGGGCTGTACGCGTGAGTACCGCCCTGTGTGCGGGTCCAACGGAGTTACGTATCCAAACGCATGCGTCTTCCGCAACGCCAACCGCTGCCAGTTCCTCGGGAAGCTCTACATCGTCAAGCGCACTGAATGCTAAGCATCTACAGGCGTCTTTCGCGCGTAACACCATGCGTATCCGCCGCGTAATACACGTATCAACCCTCTCAACTGTCCTAGTTGAGTTGCGTTAGCCCACTAGGTGGACTTGGCCACGAGCCCACAGGTTAAGAGCTGTCTGGATGATCCGAATGATACTGTGGTACGTTAAAGTTCACTATATTACCCTCGTGAAGCGCTGTCTACGGCTTGGGTTCCGGAACCATTCCGTCACAGTATGCGGCATAGGCGAGGGGTAAGGACGCGTCACGACAGAAGGCACTCGCGTAGGCGCATGTGTTGGCGAAGAACCCGCCATCGGGCGTGCACACGGGGTCGTAGATCATTGGACAGTCGAATGCACACGGGTCGAAGCTCTGTGGTGCGTGGTTGTCGCCCAACGTCGCGTCCTCGCACTCACCCTTTGCTACCGGTAGAATCGACGCGTCTTGACGCCGCGCAAGGGCGATCCAGCACAGGTTCGGGTACGTGTTACCGTCGGAGCCGCATACAGGGTCGTACATCACGGGGCAGATGCCTCCATCAAACTCAGCCGGTATGCCTATTGGAGGCTCGGTTTCAACACCACCCGGCGGTGTCTCGCCGTCACCTTCACCCTCACCGTCTCCGTGGCTGTCACCTTCGCTACCACCAGAAGACGTTTCGCTATCGCCACTGCCACTCGTTTCTCCCTCATCGATCACCGCAGGCATGCCGATGGGGTCTTCGTCCTGGTCGAAAGGGCTGCCGACACAGGCGGCGTGGCTCACGAGTTCCGGGTTGTACTCGTCACTACTGAGGCACTGTGCCCTGCGGATCTCACACTCATTTGGATATGTGCGGTAGTCAGAGCCACAGACTGGGGCGGACGGCTCATTGGGAGGGCACGGTGGGCAGTCGTTGGGGCACGGCACTGCCACGAGGTCGTACTTGAGTGGGTTATGGCACTTCTCTTTGTTCAGCTCGCACTGGTTGCCGTACTTGACACCGTCGGAGCCGCAAACTGGAGCCTGCTCACTCGGACAATACTCCGGGCAGCACTCGCCAACGTATGCAAACTGGATGCGTGGGTGGTTGCAGGAAGCCCGTCCGAACTGGCACAGGTTGTCGTACGTCCTACGGTCTGTACCACACACAGGCTCATAGTCGGATGAGCACTCGACATCACACGCGGGGTTTGGTCGCCCCCATGCCCCTGCAGATGACAAAGACGCTAGGACCAACGCGATGATCAAAGCGACGTGCATCGTTGGCTCTTCCGGTCGTGGATTTATGAATGAAAGCACGGAACCAGTCGTCCAAAGGACGCAACAGCTTTATTCGCAGAAGGGAAGAGCACCAAAACGGTCGGTTTGGACTGAGGGGCCGCTGAGACCACCGACTGGAGGGTGACGGCGGTTCGATCCCATGGGGGCGGCTCGTGTCACGAGCATCGCTTCGTAACGTCTTCAGGAGGGATCCAGTGGGGATGTGTGTGTGATTACTTTACAATCTATCGGGAAAGGTATACCATGGGCTATAGATGCATGCGATTAGAGCGGTAGTTGAACCACTCCGAGGGCGATGGGTTGTACAAGTCACGGAGGAACTCGAAGTCGTCCGTGTCTTCACCTCGCAGTCGCCGAAGATGCTTCTCTTCTTCTTCCAAAAGTCGCTTCTTGTGGGCACGATAGAGTAACAATGCGACCAGCAGCAATAATAGGATCGCAAGTATAAGCATCGCGATAAATGCAGCACGGTAGCCGTCTCGAGAGCTCCTCAGAGATGAAATCTGGGACTCGGACGACGTGGTATCGCTGCTGGATGGAGGAAGTGTGACCGTCGCATTTTCTTCACTGCCGCTACTACCGCTGGAACTGCTGTCTGTCGCCAATCCGCCGTCAAAGGCATCGTCAATACCCAAGATTTGTCGACTTAGAGGCGCTGATATGTTCAAGGACGGTGAAAGAGGGAGGGCTTGAAGGCAGGAAGTGTCGTAACTCTTAAGATCGCCATCGTTCTTGACGTAGGAAGCCACGATTGATCTCGAGCATTCTGCTGCATCCGATAAGCTTTCGTCGATTATATTTGGAAGGAGGGGCGAAGCGCCTAGGATGTTGTGAGTGGCCGATGCGAATAGAAGTAGTGCTTTATCATCACCACCGAGGGCTTCGTACAACACTTGAGCATTATCAATAGGCGACTCGCCGTCGATCCGACTGCCCAGGAACACGGCGGAGGCGCCGTCAGGAATGACAGCAGCCGAGTTCCAGTGAACGTCACGATTGTAGCTGAGTTTAACAGAGTCCTCAGACTCTTTGGCGTACGCAAAGGCTCTACACGCAGCTGTGTCGTCAAGAGTAAACGCACAGTAACGTTCAAGTTCTGTGTGCACGATGCCATGACTAATTGGAGAGCTGGTGAATCGAGACAATAATTCGCTTTGACTGGGGGAAGGCGATTCCCAGAACTCAGAGAACTGGATCATATCATACACGAGTCGAGACGCGCCGGCGTTTGTAGAATCCGTTACCTTTTGGGTGAACTGCGTTGTTGCATTGTGGACTTTTGAGATCAAGGAGCTCAAGACTTCAATGTCACCAGACTGACATCGCTGCAGCCGATAGATAATTGTGAAGATGAACGGACGGAGAGTGGCGTCTTGTAACATCGTCGCCATGAGTCGACGTAGTCCAAAAGACGGTGGCTCGGATTTGTCGATGACAAATCCTTTCAGGTCATCGGTGATCCCAGCACAGAAGCTCGTATTCGAGCCAAGTTGGTTCATGATGTTGGCTAGAACGATGCCCACATCCTGGCCTTGGAAACGCGTGGAACAGTCTACATCATTATTGCACAACTCCAAAAACACCTTCGCAACCTCGCCGAAGTCCTTGTCCGAGCGCGACCGGAACGGGAACTCCTTTAGTTTACCTCCAGATGTCGTGGCAGTGCTGTCCATCATGAAACCAATGATTTCGTTGCTCGGAAAATGCAGTGCGCGCTCAACAATCAGCGTCCCAAAGCCGACGCCATACAAAAACACCTTTGTCTTGGCTTGAAACGCTGAGATGAACGTCACGACGTCTCTTGCCGCACTCGTAAGAGAAAACGCAGCAGCAAAATTGTCTCCAAAAGTCAGTCGAAGCGCCTTAGCGCAGCTTGCGGCTTCAGCGGCAGCAACTTGAACACCATCAGTGCTCATCTTTAAGGTGGCTTGGGCTGGAACACAGTCAAACGGTGTGCTTCGCCCTGTGCCACGCTGATCCATGAAATAAACGCTCGTGTCTCCTTTGAGCTGCTCGTACAGATTGACCATTTGTCGCTCTGCGGCGTGGGCCGACATGATCGACAAGCTGTCGGGTAGAAGCCATAGGTTCTTAGTACTATCATCGCTCTTGGCTGCAATCCGCTTGACAAAGACGTTGACGATCCGATTCTCTGTGTCCGAACACACGTCTCCATGACAGAGTGGCATGGCTACAGTCGCGCACTCGGCCTTGATGCTGTTGGTTGGCGCATTGACGCCTGTATCAATCGCACAGGCATACCATCCATTGAGTTGCGGTGCCTGAGCGCTAATGCGCGTCACCCAGACGCAGCATGCAAGTACTACCATCGTCCATCGCACGATCATGGTCGATGCGTAGGAGAATATCTTTAACAATCGAATCGCTTCGAATGAACCACCGGGAGGTACCCCAGCCAGTCTCTCGCAACGCTCTCGAGCGTCGCACCGTCAGATGGCTACGTGCAACCACGAAACCCCAAGTGCCTGCTGTTGTGGCTCTGGTGTATGCATGCCATTACGATCGCCATGGAACCGGGATACGTGTGGGACCAAACCGACCGGTCGGCAGAGGGAAGCCACGGGAGAGAAGGCTCGGAGCCCACGAGCGACATATCCGAGTCCAGAACTGAGTTCGCTCGCGTGGAGATGCGGCGGAACGGCGACAGAACGCAGGCCACAAGCCATCGACTTTGAGCCGCCTAGAGGCCAGTGGGAGCAACTCACCATCGTGTCGCACGTGAAAGGTGATTGGCTGCATTTCCGGAACGATTCAGCACCCATCTGTGCTGAACCGAGACCGTTCCGTACCCATTTGTACATCACCTGTACACCAACAAACAGGCTCGTACCGTGTTCATAACGTTTGACCCTTTACGTCAGCAAACCCCCAGCCCTAAAATAACGCACTGCACCAAAAACATACTGTACATCCGGAGTGACCAGTTTGACTGACACTGTCAAAACATTAGGGCTAGGGAGGATGGACGGTGTCCCAATTTTTCGCTGCCGACTTTTTGTTGGGTTTTGTTTTTTTTTCGCTGCCCTGGCTCCTGGGTTTTGGTTGATCACGCTCGAGGTCAAAGCAGTCGGGAGAAGCACAGCAGCCGCCATCTTTGCCGTGCATCTGCCGCCCTGTCCGGCCTGCATCATCCGCTGCCTCTTGCGCTCGTCTTTCCGCCTCATTACGCGCCTCTCCGTGAGCTCTTGCGCGTGTCTGTCGCCTCTCAGCTCACTCCACAAGCCTCAGTAGAAGCAGCATGAACACTACGACCGCCGCCATGGATCAATGGGTCGACTCGGAGTTTGAGGACTCGCCACGCTCCAACGACGACATTGGGTCCATGTTCAGCGACTCGCCTAACAACCTGGCTGCGGTACAGGCTGCCCGTAAGGCCAGTAGTGCGCTGCCGCCATTTTACCATCACAACCAGCAGCAGTACCCGTCGCACGCGGACATGCAGACGCAGATGCAGCATGAGCAGCTCCGCCGCGGCCTCATGCCACAGCTGCACGAGCCTCGTCCGATGATGGCGGCTCCAGAACCCAGTGACGGTCCGTCGTTCTTCCAGGATGTGCCTGTGCGCATGGTGCCCGAGCTGACAACCCACAACAACGTGGCCCAACAGTCCAAGCGGATGCTCGTGCGCCGTGTCCAGCAAGACTCGATGAAGATGCTCACCATGACGTGCAACGCTGTGGTCGTGCGTGGCCCTACAGGCAACTACTACGTGTACCATCTCGAGATCACGAGCGATTTTTACAAGCAGAAGTGGGTCGTCTGCAAGCGCTACTCCGAGTTCTACCGCCTGCGCAAGCGTCTTCTCGCTAAACTCGCAGCACATCGCAAGCTGCGTGCGTGCTCCAACTGTGGCACAGTGTGTCATCAGCTCAAGGAGTTTGGTTTCCCGGGACGCTTCGAGATGTTCAAAGACCAGAGCGCCGTCGTATCGAAGCGTACGTCCGGACTTGAAGAGTTTATTGTCGCGCTGTGCCAATACATCGGTGGCGATGGAGATTTCGAGGTCTGTCCCGAGATCAATTCGGCCCGCTTCATGGTCAAGGAATTTCTGCAGTTCCCACTTGACCACGAATGCCAGCATGTACGGGCCATCCGCCAACTCAAGTACGTCGACCCCAGAGACGTGCATGTCGACACTGAGAGCTGTCCGATCTGCCTTTGTGAGTGGCGCGAACTGGACGGGAACCAGCTCGTGCTCTCGCCCTGCGGCCACTTCTTCCACGAGAACTGTATCAACGAGTGGTACCGCACGCGCTTCGACTGCCCCATGTGCCGAACTATTGCCGGCCTCGAGCAGTAACTGAGTCCAGAGTCTTCGTCTAGTGCAACAAGTGTATGAATGCAAGATACGTCCACGTAAAAGGGATGATCAAAAACTCGTTCCTTGTCTATGATATGTGCATCTAAGGAGCGCCCACGAAGCCTTCCTTCACGTCAAAGTAGTGCTTAGCCATCTCCTTGCTCTCACTCTCCTTTCCGATGATCACCACGTGCGAAGGCGGCTTGTCGACGAAGTAGTGCTGCGCCACATCCACAAGTTGCGCCTTGCTGAGTGACAAGTACTGCTCGCGACGTTCCTGGCGCATCTCGTTCGTGATACCACGCAGGAACGACATCTTGCCCTTCATTGAAGGCGTCTTGGGGGCGTCAATGCTCGCGAAAATCGACAGCAATGCCTCCTGGATGTCGCGCTCCGAGAACCCGCCGTTCGTTGCCCACTGCAGTGCTTTCTCGTACGCCTCTAGAGTCTTGAGCGTGTTCGGGTCGTAGTGCGAGCTCAGTGCGAACGTGCCTTCGCCCTGCGAGACGCCAGAGCCGTACGCGCCACCCTGCTCACGCACTTCTGGTGCACAAAGCATGACGACATCATCTGCGCCAACACACTCAATGGCACGTGGTCAGGGTGAGCAAATGACACGGACGGAAGCTGCTCGACCACGAAATTGACCGACACAGGGAAGCCGTAGAAGGAGCGTGGAGCAGGACGCAGCGTCGGCATCTCGTCGATGACAGGAGCCAGCTGGTGGTCGAATTGGGCCGCCTGATGCAATGGACGCAGCAACTTGCTTTCGAGGGCGGCTTCCACCTGGCCACGTAGCTTATCCTCCGTCACGACTGACAGCTTGAGGTTGTCGACGGTGAACACGGTGCGAGCGATGCTCTGCAGAATCTTCGCGAGTCCCAACAGCTCCTCATCATTTGCCTGGGCCCACTTCTGGAGCAACTCCACATGAGTCAGGCCGCCGTACAGCTCGTCATAGAACGCCGAGTCGGAGAGACCAACGCGGGCGCGCTTGCCAGCGAAGGACGCACCAGAAGAAGATATTGCGCTGCTCGCGTTAGCAGCACTCATCTGCAGGATGATACGAAGCTGCTTCAAGTTCTCTGGTTCCAGGAACTGTGTGTCCGTTATCAACTCGTACAGGATTTGGAGCGTTTGGTCCAGCTTGTGCGGCAGACAAATTGTTGCCAACAGCAACGACTGCTTGCTCTCCGTGGCGGCGTTGAAGAGCGAAGGGTGTGAGAGTCCCGTGCACGAGATGCCACCACTCACGTTCTGGATCTCGGTCGGAAGCACATCGTAGCGAAGACGCGAAGTGCCGAGCGAGCCAAAGACACTGGTGAAGATTGGAATATACATCTGGTACTCGAGTGGAATGCGAGGAGATGTCGTATCACACAGCAAGCGGATGTACGAGATCTCGTTGGTCGTTGGAACTTGCACGAACTCAGCTTGCACACTAGTGGATCCAAGCGCCATACGATCAATGGTCTCAAAGTTATCCTCCCCGATCTTGGGGATATCAGCCAGTGTCAGCGTCGGCAAGCACTCGACTGGCTGCACCTTCTTCTGGTACTTTTCAAGCTCTCTTGTCGTCTTCGCAATACGGTCAAGATCGTCGTTCGATTTCTCCATCAGCAATGTCGCCAGCTTTTGCGATTCACGCAGTTCTTGATCCTGAACGTATGTCTCCTTCGGCTTCATGAGGACACGCACTTCCTTCGTATTGGAATCATTCAGCAAATGGTCACGAACGCAGTGCTCCAGGTACTGTGGGTTCTGCTTCATTTCCTTCTCCAGACGTTCAAGAAGTGGGTTTAACTGCAAGTTCTCCATGAGGTCACCGCGGTGAGTCCAGACAGAACTAACACCATGCATCAGGTTCATGCCAAAATTGCCAACGATGTGCTTTAGTGTCAACTCGAGCTGATGGAGCAAAGCATCCACACGCTCCTTCTCGAAGCCGTCCTGCACAACCGATTCATACGCTTCCTTGATAGCGTCTTCAATCGCAGGGATCGTCTCTTCTCCTTCAATCCCTTCCACACCAACTCCAAATGTCGGGTAGTACGTTGAAGTATCAAAGCCCGTGCCAACTGAAAAATCCTGCGCCAGCTCCGAGTCGATCAGTACCTTGTAGAGTGGAGACGACGGACCGTTCGTGAGTAAGTAGCCGATGATACGCCACACGAACGTGTCAAACGGATCAGTGGACGAGACGTTGATGAACTTGGACGTACAGAACTTCATGTTTGGGTCACGCTCGCCGGGAGCCACCATGTTGCTAGTCGGGCCATCGACAACGATGAGCTTGGGCTTGTCATTCACGCTTTTCGTGATATCAAACGGCGTGTTGTCGACGCGCACAGCAGCTGAGTCTTCGCGGTATTCGAACTTGCTGAGGATCTCCTCGTCCAGGTACTGGAGATGGTCGGTGAGTGGGAGGTCGCCGTAAGTGTAGAAGCACGCGTTCGATGGATGGTAGTGCTTAGCATGGAACGCCTTCAGCTCGCCGTACGTGAGGTCCGGAATGTTGGCAGGCTCACCACCACTCACGTGACCATAGATCGTTCCATCCAGAAGTGCCTGCTGCACGCGCGTACCAAAGAGGTTGTTGGCGTCTGACATGACACCCTTCATCTCGTTGTACACGACGCCCTTGTACTGCAGCTCGAGGTCACCGCTCTTCGCGTCTTCCACGATCTCAAGTCGGTGACCTTCCTGCTGGAAATCGAGGCGGTGCAAGTGGGGAAAGAACGCAGCATCGAGGTAAACAGACCGCAAGTTCTTGAAGTCCTTCTCGTTGACCGTCGAGAACGGGTACATGGTGTGGTCATACGCCGTGAGCGCATTCATGTACGTGTTCAAACTGCGCTTGATCATGTTGAAAAACGGGTCACGCACGGGGTACTTGTGCGACCCGCAGAGCGTCGTGTGCTCCAGGATATGCGCAATGCCATTCGAGTTGTACGGTGGCGTGCGGAACATGACGCTGTCCCAGTCATCCACATACAGTATCATTAGCTCCTCCGTTTCTCCAATTACTTCTCTCTCACGCGCCCATCCATCCACTCACCTGAACACGTTGTTCGAGTCCTTGGCGTCGATATGCAGGTAGTTGGCCTTGGTGCGCACGTGCTCTAGCTCGAGCGCATCAATATTGTACTCTGGTACATGCTGCTTCCGCTTAAGGACGAAATTGTGGTACGTCTCGCCGACCTGCAGCGCCGCACAGCCCTCACCGCGCTGCAGCTTCACACTGGACGCTGTCGCACTCATCGTACGCTGGCTGGTGACGCCGGAGCGCGCCACAGAACGCCATGGAGATCGCGACGCCCGTAGCATGGTGGTGCTTGAGACCTGTCCGACCCAGATATGCCCGTCCACACAACCGCCGTTGATAAAAGGAGTGATGGTCACTCGATCGCCACTCTTGACGAAAAACCGGTAATAAAAAACGAGTGGTCCACATCAAGAAAGAGTGATGGTGCTTCACCATGGATTACGGGATTGAAGATGGTGTGGCTTGCTTTCCCACACATGATGGTCTAACCGCGGGTCTAACTGGCCTCAATGGCCATCATTCAGTGATCCACCACCAAGGCATCAGGGTGCCTGCCAAGATGAACGGTACGCGTGTCGTGGGGGCCTTCGTGCTGGCCCTCGCAGTGCTGGTTGCGTGGCTCATTCCCAGGAAGCAGGACCGCCTGCCACGACCGACAGACGCACAACTCTTCCCAAGCGATTTGCTGGAGCGAACCCCTCTAGGAGACCGCGTGTACACTCGTACACGAGACGGAGATCCCCCACGCTACGCATTCGGTCGCTGGAGACAGCCTGTACGTGATCTGGCGTTTCATGTGGACGAGTCGTGGGCTCTCCGACTTCAGCACCTCTTCACGACCAAGTTTTGGCATTACACGTCGATCAATACCGACCAGTTCTTTATTGGTGCTGCGATTGTCAAGCTTGGATACGCGAATGATGCATTTTTGTATGTTGTGGACAAGACAACGAGCGAGAATGAGAAGTACGAGTTCACAGGAAGACTTCCGGGGAACATCGGAATGACTTTTGCTTCATCCTCGATGGACGATCGTGTATGACTTGTCCAATCGTTTCGACTCGATCTTCCTAGCTAACAGCGCATTGATGTGCAGACATGTACGAGTTTCACGTCACTGGTAGGCGAGACAATCTCGTTCTGCTTTGAC
>KE464372.1:0-23850 GCA_000387445.2 Pythium aphanidermatum DAOM BR444 | reverse complement strand
TGGCTGCACGATGAAGTCTCGATACATAGCGCTTGTGAGGAAGCTCGCAAAGCGCTCGAAGCTCATACGCTTGAAGTCCGTGCGCGTTTGCGTTCGCATTGCATCCAGTTTATCGATCATGCATTGCATCAGAGCGAGCGACGGCTCGCTTTGCTCTTCTAAGGTCATCGCGTCTAAACACAGCTCATCTCTGAGCCTTGTCAGCATGCCAGAGGTGATAGGGAGTGAGATGGCCGCATTCTTGGCAGTCAAGTAGCGTCGACAGATGAGAAGGATGTCGTGCTGGAGATGACGGCTCGAGGCAGTCGAAAGCGGGGACCCCGGAGGCGTTTGCTGCGTGGCCGCATACAGACGACGCAGCTTGAACTTGACGTCCATGATGAAGCTGAGGCAGTGATGGTGTGACGTTCGAAAGAGAAAGACCCAGAAGACGGTGCAGCACCACTCACTCTCGATGACTTGATCGAACGTCAGCACAAGATGCTGGAGAGTTTTCTCGTCTGTCATCGCCATCTGATCCTGTTGGCGATGCGCGAGGAGTTGCGTGTACTCTCTTGTCAAGCGAAACTTGGTATCGTATGCGTCCCGAAGTTTGTTGAAGACGAACGCGTACACATCGTCGAATAGCGTCGTTGGGAGGCAGTTGGTCGGTGGCACTGTTGGCACGACGGCTGCACTGGTAGGGCTTAGCATTGGCCGTTGGTACTGAGCTACTGTCGCGCGAAGGTCGGGTCCAAATGTAGCAAGCGTAGCATACGCTTTCTGAGCGACAGCGTCGACCAAGAAGCGATCAATGATGGTCAAGGCCATTGTGATCTGAGTCTCCAGCGTAGGACTGGACTCGCCAGAAGTGGCTGAAGAAGATGCAGTTGTGAGGGCTTCGTATTCTTCGATTGAGTACAACAACGTCAGGAGCCACTCATCACCAGGAAGAGCTACGTTCATGAACTCAGCAGCAAGCTTCGGGTCGGCCAGACATTCTTCCATGGGGAATGCTTCAAGTTGTAGTGCCGATGGCGTAGTGGTCGAGGGCAAAGCGTCAGTTCGACTCGACCGAGTCGCGAAAGAGAGCGATCGCAGACGCGACTTAGCAGCAGCGACGGGCGGGTTGAGCGGATAGCCTTCGCTCGATGACGCTGAACGGATCCTGCTGTCTCGACGGATGACACGTGGTCGATGTTGCTGTCCACTCGAAACGAAGTCACCAAACCCAATATGGTCCTCGTCTCCACGTGACTGGCTCGGAACTTGAGCTGGTAAGGATAAGCGTGGTTGTGTTGGGCGAGTGATACGAGCAGGCTCCAACTCTGCTGCGGTGGCCCCTGTGGGCTGGTCAAACTGTTGTAGCTTGAGCTCGAGTTGCTCCTGTTGTCTCTTCATCTTGTCGTATAGGTTACCGAACAGTGAACTTCCTCGCTTTCTTGGTGCGACAGTTTCTATAGACTTGTCATTTCCAATAGCTGGAGCTGTCGGATCCGTTGGAGGCTCAGTGTCGTTCTCTCCATGCAGCCAACCCACGAGTCCTCCTTTCATCTGGAATCGCGAGAGAGCGTCTCTTTGCTTTTCTTTGACACTCTGAAGCTTTGCATTGAGCTTGAGCGACTGACGTTGCATCGATAACGAATCCAATTGAGTCACCGACGGCGATGACGAGGTGACACTCGCAGTCGTAGTGTTGCTCATCATCGAGACTCGATCTTCATTGCCTTGATCTTCGACGATGGTATTGACAGGGCTACTTCGCCGTACAGCCACGTCTTCTTCCGTCACCACAGTCAGATGAGGGCTGGCAGATTTGGAAGGGTCGATAAACGCATCGAACGTTCCCAATGGCTCTACCACCCTTTCGGTTTTGTGATCCTCGGGTTTGTCTACTTCATTTCTTGACCACACGATATGGCGCTTCTCTGGGGTAGGCGGTGTCCCCAAACTCGGTGTCACGGAGTCACGTTCGCTATCAGGAGAGAACAGGAGCTCGTCATCATCGTCCCCTTGGGTATTGATCACCAGTACGGGACGCATAGGAATGCCCGCATCTAATGCCCGATCTTCATTTGATTCAATCGCTTCCATCACGCTTGGCTCCATCGTTGCAATGGCGTTCACGGCGAAGAGTAACTGATGGTCTCCTTGCCTTGAGCTCCGGAGGTCATCTGCGCTTAAGGACGATCGCAGGCTGCTGAACCGAGCGAGGAGTGTGATACACAATGCTCGCCCATGCTTAAAAATAACGCGACGAGATCGAGTCGAGACCTTAGTCCCACGACTTCTCCGCGAGTTCGAAGGGCTGTCTGAGCGTTGGCATCGTGTCTTTCAGTGTCTCCAGAGACCACGAGGACCTCCATCAACTGATATATGATGTACACAAGAAAACCGTGTCCTGCTGGTTTGTCTTCCGTACTACCTCCACAAATGCATAATTGTGGAAGTACAAATGCATTATACATGGGAAAACTTTCGGTCACGAAATGTACCCATGTGGGAACTCTAGTCTACAGATGCACTCTACTCTACTGACATGTCTACCGGCCTTCTCACTCCTCTCTGTGTGCTGCCCTAGCTAATTCTATCTGCATCGTCTTCTCCGATCTTTAGAGCGTCTTCTCGTACACTAACGTGAGCGCAACAACAAGATCTTCAGCTGTGAAACCAACCAATTCGCTTCGCTGTTCCGGTGAAAGCGCCCCGAGTTCGTCTCGTGCCACCTCACGACCGTCATCATTCGCCTTGATGCGTGTGCGATACACGCGCAAGTGCACTTGCAACTGACTCGCGCGATCAACTACGGACGACGTCGGCACGAAAGTCATCTGCAGACAGTACGATGGCGAATTCACGGCGTACATAAAGAAGTCGACATCCAGCACAACTGACGAGTCCTCAACCTGACGAATCGAGCCACGGTAATCACCAACGACTGCACCGGATCCCAGATATTGCCACAGACTAGGCGCAACACCATTAGGTAGCACTGCCGAGGCGTGGAAGTGGCCGTCGAGCACGATCACGTTCCACAATTCCGAGAAAAAGCTCCAGCCTGATCGCAGTTGTAGCCACGTCGCGTCACCATCCATGATCAACTCAAAACTGTGAGCTGCAGTCAAAAGCTGAACCGATGCCAACGCTGAGAGACCATAGTCGGCTGCTGCTGATGGACGCGACATCGTTGATGAGTCGTTAACCGATACACACGACCACACGCCGGAGAAAAGACGCGAAATCTCACTCTGGAATCCGGTGTTCGGAGGCACCGGCACAGCACATTGACGCAACTGCTCGCGATACGAATCGATACCGAGAAGACGTGTGTTACGTAGCAGACGACGCACCAGCTCACGCGTGCTCTTTGGAATCCAATCAAATTCAGGGTCGTCGTCATAGACACACGACACAATTTCGTCGACGAGCAGGTCCAAATACGCTCGGTCGCTCAGAAGGCGCACGATTCGCTCCACGTCGTCGGCTAGCAGTGTCACAAATTCAACGAAAAAACCAATCAACTGCTGTTCGTCACCTTGGATCGAACGGGACGCACGGCGGACTTGAGACTGCAGACGCGCAAGTGTACCGTCCATCACGAGCTGGCAGAAGACATCGATACACAGTTCGAGGAGACCTCTCCACTTAATAAACCACGCAGTGGACGTCAGGTGGACACGCGGTTGGAGGGTGGACGCTGCGCCAAGAGCACCGAGAAGTGGCATCGAACAGAGGCTGGCGAACTGACCCAAGTTTTGGTCGATTACAGACTGCTGCGTGGGCGCTTGTGGCGGCATATCTGGGTGGCTTCGAAGGATCGAGACAGCCCGAGAGGTCAGAATATCGGGCGAGATCCAACTCACGTCGATCACGGACAGGAAGTTAATCCAAATGGCCAATTTGGTGGTTGAGCTGACTGCAGGCTGATGCTGGTGCACAAGAAGCAACTCGTTTAGTGGAAGTGGTGGAGGGGATGAAACTTGAGGAGGTGCTGAGATGCCCGCAGGCTGTGAGATTGATACATCGGTAAATGCAGTGGTCTCGTAATCTTCGTCATCCTGCTTACGATATGATGACAACGTAAACGGAGTCGATGCAGTCATACCCACGACTTGCCATATTGTTGGATCGGCGTCGTCTGGAAGAAACACGTACGCTCGGAACTGGTGCTGACACGCACGCTTACGCTGACTAGTGCCGCTGCGCCAGTCGTATTCCCAGTGATAGCTCTCTCCATCTCCTTCGTTCAACACGAACACGCGTGAAGGTCCGACTGAAGTCGACTCGGCTAAATCTAATGCCGCCTGACTCGTGGCTTGAGCACCGGGCACCCAAATGACATCCGGGTCCTGGTTTTGCGTGATCCTAGCCGATGGTACGCATTGACCCAAAGAGAGAACGGTCTTGTGAGGTTCATCGGGATCGTGCAGCTCGAATCGCCCGTACACGACGAAGTCGCGAAGTGCCTGGGCTGGGGAGGGCACTGCCAGTGTCCATAGCGGATGCTGATCGTCTTCAGAGCTTCCACGTTGACGTGGTTCTGTCGTTCCTGTCGTCGTGGCGCTTTGGTCGTCCTCCGAACTCACAAGCGTTACATGGAGATGCAACGCCGTGCCACAGTAACTACGAGGGCGATGAGTCGGGCAGCAGTGTGGAAAACAACGCAAAATCTACGAATGCAGCCATTATCGTCAGATCGGCAACTACACTACGCGTCCTTTCTCCAGGGAGACCCACCTTGGACATGCGTGTGCGATTGCTCCGCTTGTACTCGCTCGAGAACATGGGCTGGCCATCGGTGTGAGGACACTTTAGGACTCGGAACCCGCACTGCACTTGCATGGCTGGTCTGAGAGGCTGCGTGCGCTTGGCTCGGCTCGTCCTCCTTCTTCAAAGAACGGCGACACGCGCGTACGACAAGCAGGTCGTTTCGATTTCCGAGCGGAAGAGCGGCGAGAGGAAGGGTGAGGCGAAAGGTAGGTGCTGCCGAGGGGGCGAGACTTGTCGTCCGCGGCTGTCGCTCCGTCGTCGGTTGTTCGCTACTCGTCTAGGTGAGCTGTCGCGTCTGCTCGCTCTCGTCTCGTCGCGCGTGGCGGCAAGCGAGATACGGGGACCGATCTCTCGATCTCAGTCGAAGCCACTCGTCAAATCGGCAAATGACTTGACCTATGCGGCTGTTGCTACGGCTGTGGCTGCGGCTGGGGTGCGAGGGCAAACAGGCACAGAGCCAAGTAGGCAGGTGAGTGGGCAGGTGGCGTGCGTAGGTCAAGTAGCAAAGCGTCGCGGGGACGACTGGCACGCGAGCTCGGGGCTGCGGATGGATGTATGCAGTTGTAGTCCGGTTGATTGTGGCAGTGGCTGGCTGCTCGCTCGTCTTCGATCTCGACACGAGAGGAGAGGCACGTGGATCAGCAGCAGTCTCGGCTCTCTCGCTCGTGCATCGTCCGACAGGACAGTAGTCAGACGGCAATTCTGGGCCAGACAGCTGGCCTGTGAAACGCGCGAGGAGGTGGGCGTCGCAGGCGGGGTGGGGTGGCGAAACGGAACTCCGTCCGAGAACAACAGAGAGGACGAGACCCCAAGCCCCAACCAGCCAGCGAGTCCCCACCCACCACCGCCAC
Source organism: Pythium aphanidermatum DAOM BR444 (assembly GCA_000387445.2). Lineage (NCBI taxonomy): Eukaryota > Oomycota > Peronosporomycetes > Pythiales > Pythiaceae > Pythium > Pythium aphanidermatum. Next base: position 18,250 of record KE464372.1, on the reverse strand, counting down.
CTGGTATTGGGCAGCTAGCGTCTCAGCTATGCAAGCCAAGCCACAGCAGGGCGTCGGCCCCCTTTTAGCTGAAGTGAGACCGTCTGAACGACGCGACGTGAGGTGAGCGGCCCGAGAGCCACGGTGAGCGCACGGATCTTCTGAAGGAGGCGTAGCGCCCACGTGAGCAGCGAGGCTCCGAGGCTCAAGGGGAGGAGCAGGTGGGTGTCCTTTGATCTGACCACCGCATCCGCTGGGTGCGTCGCTGCTGGCGACACTCGTGAGGGGCGGGGGACTACCAGAGAGGTTCGCACGGCTCTGGCCACGCGAACTTAACGGCCCAGAGCGTCCAACAGGCATGTCCCGAACGTCCCGTGTTCAATATGGGGCATACGGAACGGAACTAAACGCCCCCAAGCAGATGAACACGCCGCAGACCAGACACATGTGGTCGGTCAGCTGCTGCAGCGGAGCGAGCACCAACCAGCCAGCCGTGCACGTGACGCTTTTGGATGTGTGTGTATCGAACTGAGCGAGGGCAGCTGGAACCGACGTCAACTTGTTCTGTGCTCACGCCGTTTCGGACGAGGGCGACCAGGCCAAGATCGAAACGGCGAGGAAATGCTGTCGTGAAAGGACGTCGTGTTCAGTTGCAGCACCTTGAAGAGGGGGCGATCGCGGCTGGCGGCACTTGAAACTGGAAGGGATCACCGCCTGGTGCGATCAGCGACTTGACAGGAAACGGAGACTCAGGATTTACACGGCACGCGGGAAGCAATATCTTTCCCAGCGAGTTCCACATGCATGGAGACCAAGGAATGCGATGGATAGGCCTCGATACAAGCATGAGAGGGGCAGCTGAGTGGCGCAACTCATAGTCAGTCATGGTTATGTGGTGCAGTTGAAGCTCTTCAGTTCCTGAACGGACACGTCCCGAGTTTCCCTCATTGGGATGCTGTGTCCCTCGTTGGGATTTTAACTTTGATCGGTCGGATAAACCGAAGTGGCTCGGCAATGTGAAACTGAAGACGATGACTGTGTCAATTGCTCACTTCCTGCTGCTCATTGTCCTCTTCCCGCTGTTAGAGCAAGGGAAAATGATAAAATGGAGAGAGGTCAGACATGGTTGGAGTTGTCTGTGATGGTCGTCCTCGATGCCACCAGTAATGGTCCACAAGAATCAACGGACCAAGACGTTGGCTTTTTTCGAGACACGAATTTACATTTCATTGCCATGATTCTCACAGAGTCGACATTGCAGTCAGTGGGTGATAGGCTCTCTTCGTTCCATACACTTTTGCGTGCGTCCCACGGGTAGTAATGGGCTCCAACATGTACGGTGCCTCTTCTGCTGGTGCTGAATTTATGTGTGTGAATGCGTGATGCAGTTCTACTCGCTGACTGACGATGATACTATCCACAGTTGAAGCTAAGCCATTCACTACATTACCCAAATGATCATGTTCATGCCGAACGACGTGTACAAGAGCTTTGATCACTCAGTTTTTCTCGAGAAATCGCCTTCCAAGAGGAAAATGAAAGTTCTGAGTTGATGACATCAACATCGTGTCACGATGAGGAGAAGCCTCGATGGCTCGTCTTCGTTGAGGACTCTCTGTGGACTCTTTGTGGACAAGCAGTATCTTCAAAATCAGCATTCAGCTTTGATGGATGGAAATGCACCGGCATTGACGAGTTCCACTTCCCGGAATGCCGTCTCGAAAGGAAGGACATTATGCCCGCTTCACTGTCGTTCCACGCTGGCTTCATTGTGGTTCGCAAGAGCCAGATATTGATCTAGTCGTGCTAGATGGATCATCGGGACCATTTGACGGTTAATGTGCGGCCATCGTCGAGCAAATTTCGCTTGTTTGGCAGAAGAATTCGCGTTGTTCGTACCAAAACACATCGCTCACCTGATTTGAAGTACAACCACTCATCCAATGTTGTTGAATGACGTTCATCCAAGCGTGCTCTAATAAAATCCACCAGCTCGGAAACACGTTTGGATGCAAAGGCTCTAGGCCCAACCACCATCTAAGGCCGAAAAGTGACACAATCAAACTCAGCAGCAGCATAATTGGAACTGAAGGAATACTTTTGAACCTTCAGTGTGCGATGTAACTGATTGCATTCACATCCTGCAAACGCGACAGACAGATCATGGTATGCGAGAGTTGGCATGTACAGAACTGTATTTCTGATATCGTGGTGCGGTCAAATAGACAGCTTGCCGGGTCGCCATAGGCCATATCACGACGTGTGCCACGACACTGAAGTTTGAGCTCAGCTAATCTGCGGTGTGCACACTATTGGTGAAGGTAGTGCTTACTACTACCTTACCATCTCGTTGAGAATGCACTGAAGGTATTGAAAACCCATTGAGCATGTCATGGCTCTTGCTATCAGAGTTTTTGGAAGGGTCCGATGAGGACATGGACGATGGAAAGCCGTTGTCATGACCAGTGACAATGGCTTTCCATCATGTGCTGTCTATCATTTCGGGCCACGTCCATGAGTGATCTAACGGATCGTACGTCGGCTGAAGAGTGAAATGGTGCGATCAGTTGTGCCTCATCGTATCCCGAAAGCGACAACCGAGCAGGGAACGAAACGAGAAAAAACGATAAATAAATAAGGTATATTCGTGTCATAAATACGATAAATACACTTCCTTGACTTCGAGCGTGTTGCCCACAGATCTTCCATTCACGAAGCACACGCGAACGTGCCACTCCATAGCGAGGCGAATGGAAGGAGACCGTGAAGCAGTTCGAGTCAAGTGGAAGCAGTAGAGCTATTTAGATATGCAGGACTTGTGAGCTAATAGGAAGTAGGTACTGGTACTTGGAAGAGCTTAGCAGATCGACATCTTACGCGCCGTGAGCTTCTGGCCTGGGCGCCAACCGACAGTTGGCATGGCGTAATACTCGGAGATGTTGCAGATCTCGAGCTTGCGCACCTTCTGGATGGCCTGGGCGAAGAGCACAGCGCATTTGATGTTGTTGATGAGCGAGACACCAAAGTCGACGGCGGCACGACGGATGAGGTAACCAGCCGAGATCTCTTCGTTGCCCGAGTTCTCTGGCACGTTGATCACCAGCTCGATCTTGCCCGTGGAGATGTAGTCGATGGCGTTCGGCGACTGCTGCTTGTCGCGCTGGTCCTTTGGCAGCGGCTTGTGCAGCACCGTGCTCTCAACACCGATCGAGGCAAGGTACGTGGCCGTACCAGGCGTGGCGTAGATGTCGTAACCAAGGGACTTAAGGATCTTGGCGCTCTCACCAAACTCGCGCTTGATGTGCTCGTTACCGATCGAAATCAGCACCTTCTTCTCCTTTGGCATCTTGAAGCCGGCACTGAGCAGCGCCTTGAGGTAGGCTTCGTGCATGTCCGTGCCAAAGCACGCGACTTCACCAGTCGAAGCCATCTCGACACCGAGCGTTGGGTCAGCACCGTGCAGACGAGTGAACGAGAACTGAGGAGCCTTGACACCGACGTAGTCAATGTCGACGAGAGCAATCGGCACCGACTTGACCTGCAGGCCAAGCATAGCCTTGGTCGCGAGGTTGATGAAGTTGAGGTCGAAGGTCTTGGAGATGAACGGGAACGTACGCGACGCACGCAGGTTACACTCGATGACCTTGACGTCGTTGTCACGAGCCATAAGCTGGATGTTGAACGGACCAGTGATGTTGAGCGCGTTAGCGATGGCACTAGCAATGCGCTTGACCTGCTTGATCGTTCCGACGTACAGCTTCTGCGCTGGGAGCACGAGCGTCGCATCACCCGAGTGCACACCAGCGTTCTCGACGTGCTCCGAGATAGCGTAGTTGAGGATCGCACCATCCTTGGCAACACCATCGAACTCGACTTCCTTGGCGTTCAGGATGAATTTGGAGATACAGATCGAACTGGACATCTTGACAGCGTCACTGGTCAAGTACTGCTGCAGCTGCTGCTCATCCGAAGCGACGATCATGCCGGCACCCGAAAGCACGTAGCTTGGACGTACAAGCACTGGGAATCCGACTTCCTTGGAGAAGGCGATAGCCGAGTCAGTGCCCTTGACCTGAGCCCAGCGTGGCTGATCGACACCGAGGGTATCAAGGAGCGCCGAAAACTTGTTACGGTCCTCACACTGGTCAATGCTCTCTGGGTGGGTACCGAGAATGTTGACACCGTTCTGGTAAAGCGGCATGGCGAGGTTGTTCGGGATCTGACCACCGACCGAGACAATCACACCCTCTGGGTGCTCACGGTCGTAGATGTCGAGCACACGTTCAAGGCTGAGCTCTTCGAAGTAGAGGCGGTCGCTCTCGTCGTAATCGGTACTCACAGTCTCTGGGTTGTAGTTGACCACAATAGCTGGCTTGCCGAGCTCACGGATCGTGCGCACCGAGCTCACCGCACACCAATCGAACTCGACCGACGAACCGATACAGTATGGACCACAACCCAGCACGATCACACCGTCATCACTGTTAGGGATGTCGTCCTCCGAGCCCGAGTAGGTCATGTACAAGTAATTTGTCTGAGCTGGGAACTCAGCCGCAAGCGTATCAATCTGCTTGACGTATGGCACAACGCCGAGCTGCTTACGCTTGTTGCGCACATCGATCTCCGTAGTGCCTGGAATCTCCGCAGCGATCTGACGATCCGAGAAACCGTTCACTTTGAGCGTCTTGAGGTAGTGCTCATCGAGAGCGGGCAGAGTGCGCGATGAGATCGACTTGCGGAGCTCCGAGATGCGCATGAGCTTGGACAGGAACCAGCGGTCGATCTTGGTCAGCTCGTGCACCTTGTCGATCGAATAGCCAGCGTCAAGCGCAGCCATCACGTAGAACAGGCGCTCGTCCGTTGGGTGCTGCAGCTTCTCGTTGATCACGTCGTGGTTGCTCTCGTTGTCAATGACCTTGGCGTTCAAACCGTCGAGCACTGGGTTGACCATGCGGACAGCCTTCTGGATACACTCTTCAAAGTTGCGGCCAACCGACATGACCTCACCGACCGAAAGCATGTAGCTGCCCAAGTCGTTCGACACGCGCGAGAACTTCTTCAGATCCCAACGAGGCATCTTGACGACACAGTAATCGAGCGATGGCTCGAAGCACGCCGTAGTGGTTTTGGTCACCGAGTTCTTGATCGACACAAGATCAATGCCGAGCGAAATCTTAGTCGCGACGTAGGCCAGTGGGTAACCAGTAGCCTTGGAGGCGAGGGCCGACGAACGCGAGAGACGCGCGTTGACTTCAATGATGCAGTAACGCTCCGAGTATGGGTCAAGCGCGTACTGGATGTTACACTCACCGACAATGCCCAAGTGGCGCACCACCTTCTGGGCAGTCGCACGGAGCTTGAAGTACTCGCTGTTGGACAGCGTCTGCGACGGCGCCACGACGATCGAGTCACCCGTGTGGATACCGAGTGGGTCGAAGTTCTCCATGTTACACACGGTGATACAGTTGTCCTTGGCATCGCGCACAACCTCGTACTCGACTTCCTTCCAGCCACGCAGGTCCTGATCGATGAGGATCTGCTTTGGCGAACCGTTGGTCGCCGCACCGTGAAGTGCCTTGGTGGCCAGCACACGCATCTCATCATCGTTGGCGGCGAAGCCCGAGCCAAGACCACCAAGGGCGAAGGCCGAACGCACCAGCACTGGGTAGCCGATCTCGTTGGCAGCCTTGAGGGCGTCTTCGACGGTCGTCGCAGCCTTGCTCAGGGCAATGGTCTCACCGATCTCGGCGAGCTTCTGAGCGAACTTCTCACGATCCTCGGTGTCGATAATCGCTGGAATTTGCGTACCCATCACGCGCACGTTGTGGCGCTCGAGGTCGCCGTTCTCGAAGAGCTCGATACCGACACTGAGAGCAGTCTGACCACCCATGCTCACGAGGATGCCGTCTGGCTTCTCCTTCTTGATGATCTCGAGGACAGTCGAGCGGCGGACTGGCACGAAGTAGACCTTGTCAGCAAGACCCTTCGAGGTCTGCACAGTCGCGATGTTCGGGTTCACGAGAATGACCTGGACACCTTCCTCCTTGAGGGCCTTGATCGCCTGCGAGCCCGAGTAGTCGAACTCACCCGCCTGACCAATCGACAGACCACCCGAGCCGAGCAGCAGCACCTTGGTGAAGCGAGGACGGTCATACAGCGACGTGTCCAGGAGCGTGAGCTTTGGTGGCGCACCCGTGACCTTCTCAAGGAACATGTCGAAGAGGAAGGCCGTGTCGGTTGGACCACCGCAAGCCTCAGGGTGGAACTGCACCGAGAAGAACGGCTTGGTCTCGTGGATGATACCTTCGTTGGTGTGGTCGTTAGCGTTCATGAAGAAAGTCTTCCAGCCCGCAGGCAATGTGTTCGAGTCGACAGCGAAACCGTGGTTCTGTGGCGTGATGTAACAGCGGGTTGTGCGCATGTCAATGCACGGCTGGTTCATACCGCGGTTACCGTACTTCATCTTGTACGTCTTGGCGCCAGCGGCAAGCGCAAGGATCTGGTTACCGAGACAGATACCGAAGATTGGCTTTGGGTTCTCCAGCGAGATGGCCCAACGGATGCTCTCAATGGTCTTGTCGGCCATGATCGGGTCACCTGGGCCGTTCGAGATGAAGATACCATCGTACTGCAGAGGCGAGTTCTTGAGATCGTAGTCGTATGGCACAACCGTGAGCTCGACGTTCTTGCTAGCGAGGTAGCGCACGATGTTGTTCTTCATTCCACAGTGGAACGCAATGATCTGGGTCGCGGCACCCTGGTTGTACACCTTGACTTCCTTAGGTGATACCATAGCCACGAGGTTCTGCTTGTTTGGGTCCTCGATCTCCACGCTCTGGCCTTCAAACTCGATCTTACCAAGCACGGCACCGAGCGAACGGATGCGCTTGGTAATCATACGGGTGTCAATACCAAACAGCGCGGGCACGTTGTGTTCCTTGAGCCACTCACCGAGCGACGTGACGGCATTCCAGTGCGAGTGCTGGAACGAGTACTCCGAGACAATGAGACCGGCGATCTGCACTTGGCTCGACTCGAAGAACTTGGGCAGTCCAAACTCATCCTGGACGTCGAAGCTCGGTACACCGTAGTTACCGATGAGCGGGTACGTGAGCACGAGGATCTGGCCGCGGTACGACGGGTCGGACAGTGCCTCGGGGTAGCCGACCATGCCCGTGTTGAACACGACTTCACCCGACATGGACGTGTGCGCACCGAACGAGTAGCCGGTGTACGTGGTGCCGTCCGCCAGCACGAGCTGACCACGCTGCTGGTTCAACATGGAGGACACAAGGTCCGAGGCGACAGGCGAGACGGCCATGATGAAGGGAGAGAGGCTGGGGGGCTGCTGGGTGTCGCTTCGGCGGGGCCCGGCAAATTGGGAAGTCTCCATGCGCGGTGTTGGCGTTGGGAACCGCCGCCGGCCCCAAGGTCACAGCTCGTTTTTTGAAGATTGGCCGGGCTCCACACAATGCAAACTGAAGCAGAACAAGGTGGAAATACAACCAATCAGAAGGTGTCCACATAGTGGACGCAAGTGGGGACGAATTGCATTCGTTTTGCAATTTCAGGTCGATGTGAAACAGCTGGGATATGCGGTGCCGCACCACGAAAACAACGAATATCCATCCATGGATTGTTTCGATAGCATAGTTAAAGCGAGTGTACACGGTGTTTCAAACATGTAGAAAACGTGTCAAGAAGTCAGATGTACGCCAGGGAGTGGTGGGGAGCGCAAGCGACAGAGACCGGGCGCAGGGTGGAAACATTGGCGTGGCGCCGTCGACGAGGCAGCGGGGCTCTTTAGATCTCTTTCCCGAATTTGCCGCGGAAGGCGCAGGTGACATGGGGCAGCGCTTGGAATGTGGTGTGGTGCGGTGGTGTGGCGCGGCGAAATGAGTGGTGCGGGGAGCGGCGGGAAATGGAGCACGAAGCGTGCAGGCGGCCCCGTGGAGGATGCGGCGATAGAGGGATGGAAGGAGGACTATATTCGGCCGAGTCAGCGCAGATACAGGTGGCGGTCATGCGGTAATGTCTGCAGGGCTGCGTCGGTGAGCGTGGTACCGTGAACGTCCTGGATCGACACGGTCTTGGCGCGTTTCTTCAGGTTAAATTTGTTCTTGCACGCCTGCAAGAGCGCCTTGAGCGAGCGCTCTTTCAGTAGAAGCAGCTTCTCCTTGCCATCAACATGGACGGTCACGCGCAGGTCCTGCAGTGGGTATATGAGAAGAAACGCGTTTCGATAGCCGAGCGTACGGACGTAATACCTGTGAGGTTGGCGAGAGAGAGACCGACGAAGCGAATGACTGAGTGAGCTGGTCGATGTCGGCGGCGGTTGTAGCGGTTTCAGCTTGAAGTGGCGACGAAACGGCGGCTTCGACCAGCGCGCGCATATGGGCGGCAGCACTCGCAGCAAGCGCCTCCAAATGGTAGCCTGCAACAATTCATAAGCGCGTCAATAGCGATCCCCTTACTACAACGAGTTCAGGCATACTGTACCTCCTTCCAGGCTCGACACCACACGCCCCTGTGCGTACAGCTTCGCGATCTCGGTCACATGTTTCGTGATCCAGTAGTAGTCTTCCGTTTCGAGTGCGACATCGGCAAGCGGATCGAGTCGATGGGCGTCAAAGCCCGCCGAGATGAGGACGAAATCGGGACGGAACGTGTGAAGAGCTGGGAGGACCTTGGCTTCGAAGTTAGCGCGGTATGACTGCGACGCCGTTCGTGCATGCAGCGGGATATTAATTATATTATCGTGCGAGCCTCGCTCACTGCCTTTGCCTGTGAACGGGTAGAAGGCACCTTGGTGTGTCGAAACAAAGCAGATCTGTGGGTAGTCCTGAAAGAACTTGGCTTGTGTGCCGTTGCCGTGGTGGACGTCAAAGTCAAGAATAAGGATTCTCTTGACCTCGTCACCGTACTTGCTCAACAAATGACACGCACCAATCCCGATGTTATTAAAGAAACAGAACCCCATGGCTTTATGTGGCTCAGCGTGGTGGCCAGGTGGTCGCACCGCACAGAAAGCATTTACTGCTGCACTGTCATCGCTCATGACGAGATCAATCGCATGACACACAGCTCCTGCAGCAGTTAGCGCCGCTTCACGAGTGCCTTGAACTATGACCGTGTCCTCATCAATCTCATGTGTCACGAGTTGCTTCTTCTCTTCACCAATGAGACTGATGCGATCGTCAACCTGGCGAAACAGCTTGATCAAATTGTCCACGTGCGCCTTTGTGTGGAATAGCATCAGCTGCTTCTCCGTCGCTTCTGGAATGTCGCGGACTACTTCAATGTCTGTGAACTCCTTTAGAATGCGTTCACGCACGACCTGAGTGCGCTGTAGACATTCCGGGTGCCCACGCACATCGTGTAGTTCTGACAACTCTGTTGTGAGAAACATCGTCCTGCTTGCCTTCTCGCTCGACTTTGAAGCCTCTGGCTCGGCCACAGCACATACTGCTTCCATCTCTTGTAACGGAAGAGCGTCTTCATACTCTTCACAGGCATGGGCACCCTGTCTCTCTCTGTCGGTGGCGCTAGGGTCATCGGCGTCGAGCATCCTTGCACGCGTCGGTGCTTCAACCTTCTGCATCTGGTGGTGGCTCAACATGCAATGCGTCCCTTGTTTAACAGAATGGATCCCGTGTTTCCCATGATTCAGAGGCTTCTATTCGAGGTGTCCAGGCAATTCAGAATGATGGTAGTCACGTAGAGCGCTCTATTCGAGTGTGTCACTTCCGACTCACGGCCCTGACGCTGCCGAGCCCATTTGTGACGAAGCGGACCAGCGCATTCTCGTGGTACTCGATAGCGGACGCAGCGCAGTGCCTCAGTCCCACGCAGCAGCAGCAGCACAGCCATGATCGCGCAGGTGGCCACTCGAATCGGTCTCATGGGGCGTGGATCGCAAGCTTTGGTCAGAAGACTCGCGTTTGCGCCTCGTACGCTATCGACGTTGTCGTACATGTCTAAGCTAAAGGCATCGATCCCTCCAGCCTTCTCAAATGTCCAGCATCTCGTGGAAGAGTATGAGGTACGGTACATATTGCTTGTTTCCTCGTTATTCGTATTGTGCGGCTGAAGCTGAATGGTCGCTGTAGCGAACGGTGGCGCGATTTCAGGCAAACCCGCAGGCCAACACTAATGAGGTCTTCGCGAACAACCACCTGCGGTGCGTAGGAAGTACGGATACGTGCAGATAGTACGTGTGCTAACGATATTCGCGGCGTGCAGACTCTCCAACATTGATGTTGTTGGTTTTGGTATGTCAGCGTGTAGATCGACTGAATCTTGATTCACCCACTAACCTGCTCAATCCAGACTATGACTACACGCTTTGTCACTACACTGAAGAACTGCAGCACCTCATCTACTCTATGGCCCGCGATTATCTGGTAAAAGGAGGTTCCCTGCGAGTTGCCGGAGCTGAGCGATTGACTTGAGTGTGTACTGATCATCCAGGTTGAGAAGTACCGCTATCCCGCTGGTCTACAGTCACTGAATTTCGACTCCACATTTGCCATTCGTGGTCTCACGATTGATAAAGAAAAGGGGTTGCTGTGCAAGATAAGTTCACACCAGAAGTTGTGCTACACGGGCGTATTCCGAGGCCGGAAGCGACTCACGCGAGAGCAGATCATGGAGGAGTACCACGGATCACGCCATATTTCAGTTTGGTATCGTGATCATAAGATGGAACCCCTCAATGATCTTTTCAGCGTTGCACATGCATGCCTCTTCGCGGACGTCGTGCAGTTCCTGATTGATGCGAATATTGAATACGAGCCGATTGCGATTGTAGAAGACGTCCACTCGGCTATTGCTCAAGTTCACATCAGCGGAAACATGCACAAGGCAGTTGCCCAGGATCTGCCACGTTACATCGAGCCAAATCCGACACTACTCCCATTATTGGAGCGCATTCGCGTAAGTCTGTATCTGTTGTGTCGTTAAGCGCAGCTATTGACTAATGCTCTCTTCACAGCGCAACGACAAGAAGATGTTTTTGTGCACGAACAGTTCCTTCCAGTACATTGACGCTGGTTTGAAGTACATGCTGGGCGACGAGTGGAGACAGGTGAGAGACTGGTGATACTTCGTAGGGCTATTCATGATCTGTAAATGTTGTTTGAGTGTGTAGCTGTTCGATGTTGTGCTAGTCAGCGCTCGGAAGCCAAACTTCTACACCCGCAAGCGTTCGTTCCGGCTGCTGGATCCTGAGCGCCAGCAGGTTCAATGGCAAGCGGTTCGAACTCTCCAGCCAAACCACGTGTACACACAAGGTAGCCTCCACCAACTTACGCAGCTCACCGGGTGGGGTGGTAACCGCGTCCTGTACATTGGGTATATTTTCCCTCGAGATCTTGACTGGGTACGCATTCTCACACATGTATTCGTTTGTGCAGTGACAGCCTCTTCTCGGACCTTGTTGAGCCTTCGCGTATCAACGGGTGGCGTACAGGTGCAATCATTCGGGAGCTAGAGGATGAGATCAAGGTGCAACGATCTCCCGACTACCAGTTCCTCGCCTTCCAGGTAGCGTGATTATCTAAAGCATGTCCGCCACATTCTAACCGCACCATCTCCCTGCCCGCTTCCAGATCAGTGCACTTGAAGAACTCATGCGTAAGGTCCAGAACGAGCTCCGCAACACAGGCTACAACAGCAAGTCCGATCATAAGGGACGATCCGAGAACCCGCAGTTTGTATGGAATCTGGTGGAGATCCACGAGGAGCTACAGAACGCGATGGAGCAGATGATCAACGCCAACTTCGGCTCCGTCTTCCGTGCCGACAACTACCCCTCGCAGTTTGCATTCTTCGTGCAACGATACGTCGATATCTACTCTGCCCGCCTCGAGAACCTACTGGCGTACCCATCCAGCCACACCTTCTACCCCGAGCGCATCTCGCTGCCCCATGAACAGCTTGTGGACGCATCCAACCCGTTTCTGAAATAGACTCTTCGCTTTATGCCCTCTATTGATTCCAGTTACTACCGTCTTTTGGTATTCATGAGCGACTGCTCTCTCATCACATAAGAAAGGTTCCCATCGTACAAAAGAGGTGCATACGGCCTCCCCCGCAGTGAGACCCCACGAGGGAACGTGGCGGGCCCAAGACCGAGTACCATGGGCATGGTCGAGTATGAGGAGAAGCTGGCGGCGGCCGAGAAGCATGGCGGCTTCCACAGCTATATGGAACTGCTGACCATTGTGCGCAAGGAGAAGCTGCGCGAGCCCAGCGTTGTCGTGCGCTTTGGGCGCGAGCTGCTCGACAATTTCAAGTGGCGTCTTGGCAGCGACAGTGCGTGGCATGATGTCGCGTGCGCGGGTCAAAGGAGAGGAAGCTGACGCATGGACGCTGGTGCAGTTTGGATGATCTACGAGCAGGTCTTCATTGCCGCGCTGGATGTGCACGACGCGGAGGTGGCGGAGGTGCGTACGATGAGATGAGAAGGGAGTTGGATGGGAATGCTGATGCTGTGGGGATGTGTGATGAACAGAAGTGCCTTTCGGTATGGAATGCATAGGTAACGCGGAAGTGGTGGCACTCGAATGACGAAACGTGTATGGCAGGCATTGAAGACCCAGTTTCCGAAGAGCTGGCGAGTGGGCCGTCTCGAAGGCATGCAGCATGTACGAGTCGTTCTGGGATGGACGAGGTATTGATCACTGTGCATCTCGCAACTGACACAACATGTGAATGCAACAGGAGCAAAAGGGCGAGTTTGCCAAGGCAGAACAGATCTACACGGAGATCCTGGCCGCCAACTCGGCGAACGCACTTGCAATGAAGCGTCGGATCGCAGTGCTCAAGGCGCAGAAGAAGACTCAGGAGGTCATTGCGGCGCTCAACGAGTTCCTGCGCAACTACACTGTGGATCAAGCAGCGGTAAGTGTGAGAGATGGCTAGGATTGTGGAGCCGAAGATGCTCATTCCGCATTTGTACCGTTCAGTGGATCGAGCTTGGCGAGACTTACTTGTCTGTGGGAGCATACCGATATGGTGCATTCTGCTTTGAAGAGTTGGTGCTCCTTAACCCGATGGATTCCTTCCTTCACAGCCGCCTCGGAGATGTAAGGTCTCTCGTACCCTTTTGGCGAAGAAATCCACTGACTGTGAATGACTGACCAACAGATCTACGCCACCATCGGTGGTCTCGATAACCTCCGCCTTGCACGCAAGCACTACTGCCGCTCTATTGAGCTGAACAAGGACCGTAATACGCGTGCCTACGCGGGTCTGGTGTCGTGCACACGCGCGATTGCTACTCACCGCAACAACCAACGCGGTGGAGACGCCGAGGACAACGCTCTGAATGACCGCGTGTACAAGTTTGCGCTTGATTACCTCACGCAGTTCTACGCAGGCAAAGCTACGCCTGAGCTTGCAGACATCGGTAAGGCTTTCGGTGGGGACGACTTGATTGATCTGGTCTAATGGCATTTCTGGTTGTGTGTGTAGCGTTGGAGGCGTTCAAGTCGTTGTAATGATTCGTAGGGGAGTTTGATGCCGGAATACAGTATGATCTCTAGCCGATGCAGTCTCTCTCTAGTCTACTGTTCGCGCTGCTCCGTACGCAACGGCAACGTCTGGGTCAATATCCGTGAGCGGTGGTCGTCCTCCGAACATTGCTGTGAGCTCTCGCCGCACCCATGGCAATCGTGTTGACCCTCCAACCAAGACGACAGCGTCGATATCTTGAATTGTCATGCTGTTTGCTTCCAGAATCTCGCGGACCGGAACTAATGTGCGCTTCAAAATCGCCTCACAAATGCTCTCCAGCTCATATCTCGACATTGCCATGATGACTCGGTTGTTATCTGTTGTCAAGCACGACGCCGACGCCTCAAGCGAAGAGCTGAGGCTGCGCTTGAGCATCTCAGCAGCGCGTCGGATCCCCGCCTTCGTACAGGGCAATGCCTCTGAGTCGCCATCGTGATCTAACTGTTCGTGCGCATCTACACCAGAGCCACCAGAAGATACTGCGCCGAGTTTAACTTCAAGGTTTTGTATCAGATGATGGGCAATGGCAGCGTCAAGGTCCTCCCCGCCCAGATTGTTGTCACCCATTGTGTCTATAACGCTGATGGAGCCGGAGCGAGCAAACAATAGCGACACATCCAGCGTGCCACCACCAAAGTCGAAGACCAGGATGAAATTGACTGAAGCGTCTTGGTGCAGCCCATACGCAATAGCTGCGGCAGTTGGTTCTTCCAGGACTCGAGAAACCTTCAGACCTGCAGCGTTGAAGGCGGCGACAGTAGCGGAGCGCTGCTTCGAGTCGAAATCTACTGGCACTGCAATAACAGCACGGTTGATCTGACCGCAGTAGTTGTGAGTTAATCCAGAGAGCAAATTGTCTATCATTCCCATCTATCAGCACACCTGATTGTGCCCGACAAATCGCCAAGCAAGTGTCTTCAGATGTTGCACGATCCGGGTTCCGACATCAACAGGTGAGATACAATTCGGATGCCCAACTGTCTCCAACTCAAAACACACGGTAGCATTATCATGCTCTCCATAGCGCTTGATGGTGAACTCGTATGGCCACGTGGTTGATGCGTCGTCAGACACATCTCGGAATGATCGTCCGATGAAGCGCTTGGCATTGAAGATAGTGTGACGAGGATCCTTCGTGCGGTATGCGCGAGCTTCTCGGCCTACCAGACGATCTATACAGCAGGACTGAGTGATCTCCTTGTGCAAGTGGGATCACGGTAACGTACGGCCGTTTGGGAGGTATGCTACAATCGATGGAGTGATGAGGTGGCCGTGCTCGTCGGGAATGACCGTGACGCTATTATTCTGTGATATCGCAACCACAGAGTACGTCGTCCCGAGATCGATACCCACAGCTACGGGGTGAAGAACAGTTAAACACGTTTAGATACGACGTGAGCATGACATCAGAAACGCACTGTGTTCGCGTCCACGGAAGCCTCGTCGAGCCATGACCGCAGCGCCAATGGCCAGCACACAGCCAATGAGGAACACCAGTGAGCCAATATTCACATGGCTGGCACTCTCCTGTCTCTTCTCTTGATGCTGCACCACCGCTTTCTCGATCGATCTCTCTCCAGGCAGCGCAGTCGCCGTCGGTCGCTTCCTCATCCTCTCGGGCATCGTCTGCATGTTGCAGCGCACCTCGTTTGCCAGATGAACTCTCTTTTGTGACTCGTAGTGACATAATTTCAGGTGGTCCACCTGAGAGAGACATAAGCAACGAGGTCACTAGAGCGAGGTAATGTGCTGACTGCCACGGCTCCATGGCAGCTTGAGCACCCATGTCGCTGCTGTGTGACTACTCGGATTCTTCGGCGTCGGACGCCTCAGATGACGAGCAACAGAGCGTAGCTGTGACTGTGTCAGAGGTGCGTTGTGGTGGCTGCTCGTCCTGTGGTTTGTATGCGCTCAGATATGTGTATTGTCACCAGGAGCTCCCCAGTGTTGATGATCTGTTCTCGTCCAGCAGTTCCTGTGTGCTCAGTAGCTCTGCTGGCTCCATGCCGACGGGCAACGCGCCCAAGCGGCAAGCTGGCGCTGACCTAAAGCATACTGAGCCGAAGCGAGTGAGAACAGAAGCAGCCACTACGGTCGCAGACGGGAATGTACAGAGGACAGAGGCACCGAAGCCCCCCAAACCGGTCAGACATTTTGCACCGCCACAACTCAAGCGCCCAAATGTGTCCACGGAGGATCTCGGGTGAGCACTCGTGGATTGAGCCTAATGGGACAACGGGAATTCTATAGGTGTGGTGTGGTGGATTGTCTGACCAGAGTGCTTTCGTGTATTCCAGTGCATGGAACACGCAGAAAACGATGCAGCACCACGAGCGTAAACAGAAGACTGGCTCATCCTAACTCGGAGATACTACATGGTGTGAAGGCAATGCCCGCAGGAATGCTCTCTCGATTCACTCACTCGCTTCAAAAATGAATCACATAAATATACATGAGAATATGGAGCATCGTGTCTCTCTCTACAGGAATGCCTCGGCAGAACCCCGACCAGTGCCTGAGGACACGTCCCAGGTAGGTTACACGGGAGAACTCTCAGAAGAGCGGTGACGTCATGTGGTGCGCGGGGTCTTCAGGATTGTACTTGGAGATACAGCTGGCGCCGCGATTCCGCGCTTCCTTTAACGCTAACAGGCGATCCTCGATAAGCTCCAGTTTACGCTGGAGCTTCTCTACGCGAGTAGGGAAGTTCTTGAGGCGGTCAGCGTAGCCAACGAGTGAGCTACCCTCCGCTTCTTCCGCTTCCTTCAGCCCTATGCACACACCAGCGGCTCAATCCCATGCCCTCCGTGTAGGCATTGTTCCCACAACCAACTCACCGGCCACGAGCTGGTCCACAGTTTCTTGTAGCTGCTCCTGTGCGGCGAGCAGCACGGCGACGTAGTTGTGGCAGCGCTCAATCTTGGGCCACAGTGACACGTACATGCCCTGCGCGAACGAACCGGCAGTGCGCTGGTCAGCCAGGGATGAGTCGTGTATCGAGGGGTCACTGGCGTCCGAGGACGCGTCGCCCGCGTGCGCTGCCGCCATCTCGGCCTCCGTCGCCCCTCGGTGCTTGGTGATTACCGTCGCGATCCCAGACGCTCCGACCCACCGGTCTCTCGCACACTCCCTTTGAAGAAGGACTCGCAAAATAGTGTGACACACACAACTCATCACATGTGGGACACATCATTTTATGCGTGGCAACGAGTCATTAAACAGAGGGTTTCGAACCCATCCTACGACAGATACCGGTATCACAAACGATGCACACGAGCAAGCAATGGGTACTTCATGACGAGTGTTGGCGCTGGCACGTAGCTGCCATCGTTACTAGGGTCGATTTCGAAGCGGAAACGACGCAGCAAGTTGGCAGTCACGACGCGCTAGGTTCATGCCAATGCACGTCCGGGGACCAACATGGAAACTAAAGAACTTGGCCGCTGGGAACTGCAGTAGCTCGCCTGTTGTGGCGTTGATCCAGCGTTCAGGCTTAAACTCGGCAGCATCCTCACCCCATACGTGGGGACTGCGTGCCATGGCATAGGCGCCTAGAAGGACGAGCTGACCTTTGTAGACAGGCACGTCACCGCAGACCACCGTATCCCGAACGGCCTGCTTGACAGTCGTGGTGGCTGCTGGATGCAGGCGCAATACTTCTTTGAGTGTCGCTTCAAGATACGTCAGATTGCGTGTGTGATCTGTAGTCAGATACGCTGCCTTGTTGTCGACAATGTTCGCAGGAAGACGAGATGTCATCTCATCTTGAAGTGCCTTCACGACACGTGGGTATTGACCCAGCTCATAGAAGAGCCACGAAAGTGTGACTGCGGTGGTATCACGTGCAGCAATGACAAAAGTGAGCAAGAAATCGACCAAGTCTTCCGATCGGATGCCATCCGCGTCGTCGCGAGAGCTCTGTACGAAAAGCTCGACGACACTCTTTATCTCTTCGTCATCCAAATAGTCCATGGCTTTCTTTTTGTTGGAGACAGTTTCTGTCAGGCTCTGCTCCAACACCTCATGCAGCCACGCGTGCACGATCTTCATGGAACTCGCAAATGTTGCCTCCGGGCCGATATTCAACCACCGTTCGAGCTTCCATAGCCACCTTGGACGACGGAATCGACGTACAAGCAGAGGTGACGCGGTATCAATGGCTTTCTGGAATGGGTGCGGGTTCTCGGAGCCAATCCAATCTAAGTTGATCCCAAGTCCCATCTCCACGAACGTCTGGAGTGTGAATTCATGGAAGAGCTTCTTCAAGTCGACCAATGTCTCGCTCTCTTGGGCCTCCCTCGTAGCACATCGCACACTTGTTCCAGGTTCTTATGCATACTTTTGGTCATGAACGCACGCAGCGACCGTGCCGAGAAAAACTTGACCGCCGTCTTGCGTTGGTGGTACCATCGTTCTCCGTCCGAAGCTACCAAGACCGCGACCAAAGAGCCCTTCGATCATCTCAATCTGGACCTCTCCCGTCTCGAAGTTTTCAAACTGCGTCGTTGTGATTTCTTCCATGGCGTCTGGCGACGAGAAAAAGATCATCTCTGGCTGGCCGGGAATGCGGCGCTTCCACGGGTTATTGTCGAACTCACGGCAGCAATCGACCAACCAGTCCAGAAGACGGTGGCTGTTGCGCGCCATGTCCAGCATGTTGCCAAGCACCGGTAGCGTTGAGCGCAGCATTGGGAGCTGGCGCAAGGGCTTCGGATTGCCATGCTCGTCTCAGCCCTGCAGTTCACTACGCTCC
>KE464371.1:0-12848 GCA_000387445.2 Pythium aphanidermatum DAOM BR444 | reverse complement strand
TTCACGCAGGAACGTCTCGCTGCCTTAAGCGTCAACTGCTGCTGGTGTGGTTTCGCATCTTCATTTCTGAAGTTCTCAGATCTGTGTCCGCCATGCTCATTGAAGTGGTGCCATGCGATTCGCTCGTTACTACATGCACCACACTACCGCCGCCAGCACCGCGACGACGCTCAGCGCAACATGCTTCGCGTGTTGAGCGTCCGAGCGCATTGACTTCTGCGTGTTGGTGCTCACGACGGATCCATTGGGCTGAGCGTTGTCGCAGAGGACACTCGGGTCAGGACACGTGATGACGCCCGAGTAGCCGTCGATCTTGAGCTCCTCGCCGCGCATCGAGCAGTTGACCTTGTGAACAGCCCCCGTCTTGCTTCCAACCACCGGCACGCTGATCTCGACAGTCGTGTTCCCCGCGCATCGCATAGCGTAGCATCCCGTCTGTCGTCGGGAGTTGACAACCCATGCGGTGCTGTCAGAACTTCTTAGCGACGTCGTCGTGCACTTACAAGTCGGGCAATAGGTCTCACCTAGGATATTGATCGTCGAGCTAGCCGTCGGCCGCACGAGGTTGTCCGGAACAGTGCAGTCGCCGCCTCGGAAGCCTGTGTTGATGGGGCAGTAGTCCGCGTACTCGTTGTTGCCACCACGTTTACTGTCGGTGAAATACTGGTAAGCGGGTGGGATGGCGCTGTCGAGCGTCGTCAGGGTGCAGACCGAACGAGACGTCGCATCGACGGTGCAACCTTCGACGCTGTTTGAGGTGCAGTAGTGATCTGTTGCGGTCGCTTTACCCGTGCTTTTGTTAATGCACTTGTCTAGCGCAAACGGACAACCTCGCTTGGCTCCAAAGTGAAGACGCTCAGCCATGGACTGGTTTGTTTTATACCATCCAGAATCCTCGAAAAAGGCCAGAGTGAGACCACTGAGAACGTTGCGGAAGCTCGAAATAGGAGTCATGTACTCGGGCTCGAAGATGCGCTCCTCCCAATGCGATCCAAGACATCCATCATCCTGGTTCTCGATTTCGGCCCCAGTGAGTTTATCGCAACCGAAGTGCGATCGAACAAACGCAGCCACGCGGGGTGTAACAAGGCGTGCAACCGATGTATCGCGCTCGCTACTGAATGCAACTGTGGTTGTGCTCGGCGCAGTGTAGTACGATGCAGTGTTGCCGTTTGGGCAACTGAACTGTTTGTAGGATGCTGGTTGTCCGTTCTTATCGCGGGGCGTGCGCGGGGTGCCATCTTCGTTACGCATATAGGGGAAGAACTGAGCTGAAAAGCCGAGTGCGTGCGTGATCTCGTGCAGGGCTGTTGAGAGCTGTGATGTGTACTTGTACGGATCATCGCTTAACTGCGACGGGCAGAAGTTGACCATACCAAAAGTCGGTCGGTCGTATTGATCTTTCTGGCATGATGCAGCGTATGCCAAGACGGAACTGGTGCAGTACGAGGTGCTGGCTGCACGAACATACATGACAAAGTCGGAGTTAGGTACACCGACGCCGTCGATGGTTTTGCAGGAGCTGCCGGTTCCGCAGCCCGTCGATATGCATGTGTAGCAGCTCCTTGATGGGGCAAAATGTGACTGTGGAATCGGCATTTCAAGACACTCCTCGTTCTGCACGAACGTTTTGCACACAATCGGGGTCGTCACCCATTGGATATCGCACGAGCGGCTTGCCATAAGGTTCCCTTGCACCGGCACAACACTCAACAGCGCCTGGAAGCGCTTTATCGCATCTGGTACGATTTTGAACAGCACGTCTTGTTTCTCTTTTGGGAGTGCGTAGATCGAGGCATTATCGTAGTAAGGTGTGATGCGGATGGGCGCGTATGCCATTGGGTCGACTTCTTGGCCGACCAAGCGATCGTATTCTTGCGTAGCAGCCTGTGGTTGAGCAGCCAAGTCTCCACCAAGATCTTGAAGACGGCGTTGCCGCCGACGTCGTTGTTCAGCGACTACAAAAGGATGGTTTGCACCGTAGGACTGCTCGCTTGATGCTAGCTTGTGGTTAAGGCTGTCATGAATGCAGGCGTCGACCAAGCAACCTTGTGCAAGCACGCAGAGAAGGCTGAAAATGACGGACTTCTTCATCTCTGCACACCCTGCCGAAGTGACTTGTGTTGTGATGGAGACGAAGCTTCATGGCATTCGATCAGTATTTATCAATACCTCGTGACATGAAAGGCATATCTTATCGCAGCCAATTTATACCGTCGGATTTGTGCTATTTGGAGCAAGCTGAGATGCGATTGTGTTCGACAAGTCTCCAATTGCCGATTTGAGAAACGTGGGAGATCCGTCGAAGATCATGGATCCATTTTAGGACCAATAAGCTTGAATGCGAGAGTTGAATAGCCATGCGTTTTGAATGCCCCTGATCACGATCTTCTGGTACTGTTCAGCATCAACAGCGCCGACAACTATTGATTTATCGGCTTCAGCGAGTTCCTGGATGGTAAAGTTTATCACATACGGTGATGGGACACACGGATACTTGCTTCTAAATGCCACACCGACGAGATTGTCCATGAAATCTGTGATTGCATTCTTCATGTGGACGATGAAATGCACCACATCGCCACCAGTGACGACTCCACCTGAGATTTCGTCCGACCTCGTGTAAGAAATTCCGATCTCTGCTTCTTTACATGTCAGCATCTCCTCAATATCACGCAGTGTGACCTGCTCTATCTCATTAAGTTCTTCGGTGACGATGCGTGAAAGCCATTCCGGCTGGCGATTATCTAGCAAGCATGATCGTGGACTGTTGGAAATAGAGGCAACACTGACACCGGTCACTTTCTCATACACATGTGCGTGTGGCGGTGGGACGATTTCCGTCGGCTTCGACACGATTAACCTCGGGGTAAAGACCACATCCTTGATATCATCGATCTTGTGTTCGAAGTTGATTGTGAGAAGAAATATCTGTGCAAATGGGCTGCCTGGTGTTTCCGTTCTGATTGGTTTTGATTCATTCGAAAAATTATCAGGCAATTCGTTCACAAGCTTCGCTGCGAGAGGGTTGGGTGAATTGTAGAATTTGTGAAAATATCCGAACTTCCCAAGTATAACTCCTTGAGGGAACACATTGAGCTGCAAACTCTCAGACTTGTCTGGTGTTGCTTCAAACTGACTGAACGGTCCAACGACGAACTGATGAAATACACTCGGGGGAGTAAGCTCCGAAGAGATGGACTGGATAATTGTCTCGAAACTTCGCCAACGATGCCCAGCGAGAAATGCCACACGCCTCGGTTGTTCCCCTCCTGATACATGCCAATTCTTCACCATCTCAAGAATACGATTCAGTTTATCATACTGAAAGCTCATGGTAGAGCGATATGAGTTGTCAAATCGTGCCTTCTCCTCCGCGTCCTCTGTCGAGTCTTCCACTAACGGATGGGCGGAAACCAAAACCAGTACTGCCATATGTGGATTTCTGATGAAGGTTTCGAGTTGTGTCCAAAATGGGGAGGGGTCAAGATTGACGTCGAAGAGGGCTGGAGGAAGCACGAGCAGTCCGATTTTGCCATGTACAGCTCGAATGGGATTCGCTAGACGCTCTTTCGAATCTTTAACTCTCATTGAAGGCGGCAGTAGCATGTTCTCATACTGCTGGTATACTCGTTCGATGCATTTTCGAAGAATCATCGACTGAGAGTCAAGGTACTCGAGAGAATTGGGAAGGTGATACAGAAAAACATTTGATCCTCGGCGAAGTAGTTCTCGGGTTCCTGGCATCTTCCATTTCGTGCGTATAAGATCTCGTAGCTGGTCACTGACTGAGCTGAAGATGTCGTCGGGTTGAGTATCTACTTGCACCGTAAAATGTAGTGCATCAGCTTCACGGGTTATATCGAGACCGACATGAATTGTCTTCTGTACACCTCGGAATGGCAGTCCACCAGCCAAATTTTCACTGATCCAACTCCACATATCGCTTGACTGCACGAGTTCGCGCTGTTGCAGATCCGTTGCGTGAGGCGCATCACTGCTGGTATCTCCGATGGCGACGATATTGAACCTATCTGGGGCCTTCGGCAGCGTGGTGAAGCTGCATCTGCATTTTTCAGCACCTTTTATCCTCTCAAGAGTGATTTCGTAGTGGTGCTCAGAGCGCAAGTGATTTATGAAGAAAGAATTTGGCTGACGAGCGTTGAAGTGCTGGAAAATGCGTCGACACTCACCGGTAAGCACGTTGGTGACAATACACACGACCTCGGCTTCGCGATCGATCTCTAAAAGAACAATAGCACTCACATCATTGACGTGTCCAACAATGGGCCCTAACAAGACGTCTGCGGCAACATGCACATTACTTCCATTGATTCGTGTCACAGTATGATTGCTCCCAACACACGCGTGGGAGAGCTCCAGTATGAGCAGCGACTTGTCAATCGTCTCAATTTCGTCATGTTGGAAGCTGAATCTATCGAATAGCAGTCCTTGGCGACTTGGAACCACTCGTCCGTTCGTCCGTGCAGTCACAGGACCAGTCATCCACTGAGTTAACCCAGCCCGTAATCTGGTGTCATGCACAGTTGTCTTCATGGCAAAGCGAGTATTGCATGAACCAGACACCAGGAGCACTTCTCGATTTTCATGTTGCAGCTTCCAATCAAAAATAAGGCTGAGGACGCGTTGTTGAGCGTTTGCGTTTGATCCCCACCACGTTCTGAAGTCATAGTCCCCTCCAGAGGCAGAGGCAGTACGAAGCTCGTGGGATAGATCATCCACTATAGGTACTTCTGTCGCAACGACTAGAACCTTGATTTCGTCTGCTTCGAGTGCTCGTTCTAGGAATATCAACTGCTCGGTACTAAGGAGCTCGTTTTGTGCTTGTTGGGAGCCCCCAGGCTCCACCCTAGCCGTGCGCATATCAAGAAGGAGTATTCCGATTTGGCCAATCCGAATGAAAAACTCTTCTCCACCCTGCGGCGCTAAAACTTGGTTGTAGCTGACAAGTGTCTTCTCCGTCTTCATTTTCTCCGCTTCGACAGCTCGTAAATGTCGCTCGGCTTTTCGCGCGCCCTCGATATCACGCCGCTTCTTTTGGAGTTCAAGTTCCTCTTGAGCAGCAGGTAGTTGCTGCGAGGAAAGCATATGCAAACGTGCGGTGGTTGCAAGTGCTTGCTCAGCAATGAGACGCATCTTGGTTTCTTTTATAAAAACCTGCTCGATCGCGTCATCCCACAAAGCACGCTGGTATTCCTGATATAATCGTCTCGCACATCGTATGACTGTCCGCAAGACTTGCATATCCAGCGTCGGTCTTTCGTGATCAATATAAAAAGCAGAACTTGTCGTGAACAATGGGTACACGTCCCAATCACTCCACATCATAAGGTTGGAAGCATTCGCAAGGACCTGTGCCTTGTCAATGGCTATAGTCCATTGTGTGCGGTACGCAGATCGGAGTATCTCCATGGCCTCGCCCTCTAGTGTTGCCCATGCGCGCGCAAACGTATTCTCTCCGGAAAGAGACGTGGTCACTGGTGGCTGTGTACATTCAGCGTGCCGCATGAGAAGTGTCCACGCTTTGTCGAACATGGGTTTCATGCTGACTTGGCCGCCGAGGTGGATCACCACCTGCACGCGCTGTTCGTCAACTACTACTCGCCTAAGCCACCCCCACAGCGACTGCTCTCCGTAATCGAGTTCAGATGGATCATCTGCACTCACCACCGCGCAACGTAGCGCTCCTCCAGCCGCCAACGAGGGTGTTCGGAATGATCCTGTGCAGCGCTGCGCGTCATCCCTGTGGATGCCACTGAAGACCACGCGGTAGTGTCTGCCCGGTATGAGCCCACGGATGTAGAACACTGTCGGTTTTCGTGCCGACGCATGCTCCACGCAGACGCTACAGTTCGGTGCTTCCACATTTGCGCCCGTACGCTCGTCGAACACCAGCACATGGCACGTTAGCTTCGTCGTACGATCCACTTCCAGTAGTACACGCGCCGACTGAAAGTCGACCTTGCCCACGACTGGCCCAAGTAGGACACGTACGCCTTTCGAAGCGGTCATTCAGTCGTTTGATCCATTCCTTCCGTACGCCACCTCGACCATCCGTTCCACTCACCTGGTACACAAGCCACCGTATGGCCAAGCACTCGCTCCTCATGTGGCTGCAGCACGTCCCCCCTCGCGCGCCCGCTCAGGTGCCTGGCCGCTCTCTCCACGTCCTGCAGCTCGTCCCGCAGTGCCGCCACGCGCGCCATGGCCTCGGCCTCCGCCGCGTCGCTTGCCGCGTTCCCCATTTTCCGCCCTACTTCCTCCAAGTTGAAGGAGAGTGTAGATCAGTTACCTCTCATTTTCGATCTTTCTCAACATATAACCTTCTTAATTCTATACATGTTCATGGATCGCTTCTTGAACCGGTTCACCACTTTGTAGCCCTATCCCGGACCGGTCCTTTTGGGTTGTCGTCAAACCGGGTGGTTGGATGGATGGAAGGTGGTGGCTGGGTCAGCGCCGCCCTGGCTAATGGCAGGCACTTCTAAACAGGTACGCATCGCATGTCGAGTGGTCTGCATGGCGACCTCGTGGCTGACTGGCTAGTTGATAATTCAACAGGTTTCCCGTGCATCATGCCAGCCAAGACCGCTCCAAAGTCCCCTCAGAAGAAGGCGGCCGCTAAAACCGCTACGGTCGCCAAGCGCGCCAACTTCGAGCTTGCTCGTGGCATCAACGCCTACTCGGCCAACGCCCAGCGCCGCAAGAACGGCAAGTGGCGCGTCAAGACCGGCGGTGAGAAGAAGGTGACCGCCAAGAAGCAGGTGTCGACCAAGAAGTGGTACCCAGCTGACTACATCCCAAAGCCACTGCCATCGGCCAAGACCGTGCGCAACAGCAAGAAGGTCGCCAAGCTTCGCAAGTCGATCACCCCGGGCACTGTGCTCATTCTTCTGTCGGGCCGCTTCCGTGGCAAGCGCGTTGTCTTCCTTAAGCATCTCGCTTCGGGTCTGCTCCTCGTCACCGGTGAGTATAGTTCCTTCCTACAGCATCTATTGAGCCCGATTCCGATGATGAAAATCGACACGCGAGAGGCTGCCGACATCAGTCTTTGCGGCTCTGAAGCGGTGGTCTATTGGTGCGGGAGGACGTGAATGCGCGGTGGACGGACCGTATCTGAGGCGGAAGATGTGGAGGCGTGGCCCTCGGGCTGAAGCCGAGACAGACGACGCCAAAGAGAGGTCCGGATGCTGAAGCAGAAGCGTAGTATCGTGCTGAGAAGCTGTCGTGAACGAGCGGCCCTCCGAACAAGCCAACACTTTTGGGTTGAGGCTTGGGAGGAGGTGAGTGGGGTCACTTGCCGGAGATTGCAAAGATTATGAGAGCTGAGGAATCACGGCTCCTCCAGATATGGCTCCTTCGACCTCGTGACTTACAGAGTGTGTTTTTTTTCAGGCCCATACAAGGTCAACGGTGTTCCGCTCCGTCGTGTCAACCAGGCCTACGTGATCGCCACCTCGACCAAGGTGTCGCTCGAGGGTGTCTCGCTCCCTGCCATTGACGACAAGTACTTCGCCAAGGAGAAGTCGGAGTCGAAGAAGACCAAGGAGGAGAAGTTCTTCGCCCAGTCGAGCGCCGTAAGTTCTGCTTCTATCCCCTGTCTTCGCACGTGGGCGTCTCTCGTTTGCTGTAACTGGCCGAAGTGGTCGCTCTTGGGGCGATACTGCTTTGTGCCTTCTATTTCGATCATTGGCCTCTGGGTATTGAGTGGTGGTTTGCCACCGCTCCCCTTTGGTCCGATCAAATCATCAGCGCTTGGGATCGCTGTGCCAAAGCTCCCTCCACCACGCGGTACTGATGTTCCCTATGATGTTCCTACAGGCCCCTGTGATCCCAGAGCAGCGCAAGAAGGACCAGAAGGCCGTCGACGAGGCTCTTCTCAAGAACATCGAGAAGGAGCAGTTCCTCAAGGGCTACCTCAACGCCAAGTTCTCGCTCACGAAGAACGACCGCGCCCACGAGCTCAAGTTCTAAGCGCTTTATGCAGCTCAGCCTGTCACTTGGAAAATATAGCGGACGCACAACCTGTTGAATCATTTTGCTTTTGATTGTTTCCGTGTCCGATCTAAAGTTCTCCCATAAAATATATTCCTTTCTGTGTTTGGTTATATCCTCAATTGAGTGACTTGACCGAGTGACTGTCGTTGTTATTACTCGTGAGTTTTGAGCCAAGGGATACAGTGAGGAAGCATGTTGGTGGACAAGCGGCGCGAGGCGCTGCGACTGTATCGCGAGATCCTGCGCACGACCCGTCAGTTTGAATGGACGAACGATAAGGGCGAGAAGTGGTCGACGCTGCTGAAGAAGAACGCGCGCATGGAGATGGAGCAGAACCGCCACGAGACGGTAAGTGAGAGCGAGGAGTGCAGCAGTGGAGTGCGCATTGTGGGACTGACGGCGGTGGGAGGAGCAGAACTCGGAGAACATCGCCAAGATGATCATCTTAGGATGGAAGGCGTTGGAGGAAGTGCAGTCGAAGATGGCGAGCAAGCGCGCAGAGCTCCAGCAGAACCATCCGCACCAGTCCACGGATAACAACAGTAACACGACGCCGTGAAGAACACGTTCACTATTGGTCAATGCGTAGCCTATACAGCTATCTCTGATCACTTCCGAGATGAAGGATAGTCGTCTGAGAAGCTCACTTCTTCTCTTCGTGCCGTAAACGGTGGCGGTGCCTGGGTATTAGCAGTGGCGTCCAGCTGCTCGTCGTAGTTCATGAAGTGTTGGTTGCTACGGAACTCTAGGTACAGGGTGAATAGCACGTGCAGTGACTCATAGACGTTCTTGTACACTGGAATATCGAGGATGGCGCAAATCACGCGGATGTACTGCTCTAACGACATATCCATGGACGCCCCCGGTAGCTTGGTCTTGCCCAGAAGCTCCTCAAACTCATCCGGCCAGACTTGCATCAGGCTCTCAATGTCCGGCATCGATTTCGTGTAGTGCACTTGAGGCGGTGGTTTCGTGCGATGCAGATCAGCGATGCTCTTGATCCACTTGTCGATCTCCTTGGGCGACTTCTCTGCGTTCTCAATGCTGCGCACTACAATGTCCCCATGCTTCTTCTTGCTTGTCGATCGCAATTGCAGATCGAGCACAGTCGCGTCGCTCTGTTGTAGAGATGGTTCATCGAGCATCTTAAGACCGAGGTTGTCTTGTTCCCCATCGGGGCGCGGAATCTTGAGGAATGCGTCCATATCCCCGACTGCCGGAATGTACTCTGGGATAAAACACTTCAGTCGAGTCTCGAGCTCGATCTCCTGTGGCTTAAAGCGTCCGATGTATTGGAAAAGCTCTTTCACATCATTCGAGACCTTGAGATGCGCGAAGTCACTCTCTTTGTACGCACCAGCACTCGCCATCATCGTGGCATGGGCAGCACCATTGGCTGTACTGCTGTTCGATCCCCCTGCGCTAATGCCTCCAGCGCCTGCATTCGCCCCACCGGGTCGAGCCTTTTGCTGGGTCGGAGCCTCCTCAACTTCGTCTTCTTCTTCGTCGTCGTCATCGTCTTCGTCGTCGTCGTCTCCACTCTCCGACTCTTCTTCAGAACTCTCCGACTCCACTTTCCTCTTCGTTTCGGGTGATTTCTTCTCCGGCTGCTTGGTGGCAGCTGCTTGTGGCGCTGGCTTGGCGCTTTGCGTGCTTTGAGGTGGCGTTGTTTTGCGCTCCTCCTGCCGTGGTGGTTCGTCTTTCTTGGGAGCTGCTGATGCCGATGCAGGAGGCTGTCTCTGCTGTGATGCCTGGCTGGCAGGGGCGGCTGCTGGCGCTGCCTGTTTTCCTTTCATGCTTTGTTTGTCTGGACTCGATGGGTCATTCGTGTCTACGCTCTCGCCAGAATCGCTCAGGTCGACCTCTTCGTCAAAAGGTCTGTTCTTCACCTCGCTTGCACTGGAGGCAGCTGCCGATGCGGCATTCTTCCCCCCTGTCGTTGCCTTACTCTTATCGGCTGCATCGAAACTTTTCACGGCCTGAGGGGCTGACTGCTTCACTGGGCTTTCCAGATCCTGCGCACTTGCAGAGAGCTCCAGCGCCTCATCAAACGGCAAGTTTTTGAGCGGCTTGGCAGTCTTCTTAGGCGAGTCTTTACCCACTTCCGACATGTTGTCTTCCGACTCGCTGAGGTCGAGCGCTTCATCGAACGGCTGGTTCCGCAGACTCCTCTCGTTGCCGGCTTTGTCTCCTTTGTCTCCGCCTGCCTTGCCTCCGCCTGTGGCTTTGTCCTCTCCATGCTCACTCGCCGACTCGGACATCTCATCATTCCCAGAGTCGTCCTCGTCGCCTCCGCTGCTCGAGATGTCGTCCTCTTCTTCCTCGTCCTCCTCCTCGTCAGCGTCTCGTTTCGCGTCGCGCTTCGACATGGCTGCCAATGCCCCGCCCTTGGGCTCTGTCCGCTTCCACTGCCGTCCGACTGTTCGCCATTTACGCGTCGCTTCGAATAGCTACGGTAATACGGGTTTCTCGGTAATACGGGTTTCTCTGTGATGTGTGCACACTTCAAATTTGTATGGAGCATGCGACGTGTGCGCAGATAACACCAAACCACACGAAGTTCTCTCTATTACAATATTGTTGTGGGCAGTCTAATTAGAAGCGAGCTTTCGTCTTCTGCTTCTTCTTCTTCCCTTGGCCCGCGCGTGCGTCCTGCACCTGCATCATCACGCGCTTGGTGTACGAGCGAATGCCTTCGTCGGCCATGATCTCCTCCGTGAACGTCTGCTTGCGGTCCTTCTTCACTAACCGCGCCGACTTGAACTCGTGGGCGCCTTCAATGACCGTACCAAATTGGAAGAACTTGGGCATCTTCTTGTTGTGATCCGAGGTCTTGTAGAACTTCTTCGGATCAAGGTAGTTACGCATTCGCAGTAGTGCAAAATCGCGACGTGCATCCGCATCCATTTCATGGGATGGCATGTCGAACCACTTGCGACCAGCAGTTCCTGTCTTGGCCTCCGCACGCTGGCGGTTAGCCTTCGCAACCTTGCCCAGCTGGGCCTTGAGCACCTTCCGCTCCTCAACCGCCACTGTGTCGGCCACAACCTTGGCGCCGAGAGCAAGCTTGGTGCCTTCGAAGTGGAGAAACTTGGTGCGCGCTGATGTGCCACTGTCAAGGGTGTCGGGGACAAGGGACAGAGCGGACTTTGAACCAGAGTTCGCCTTGGCGACATCTGCAATCGAAGTGCTAGAAGAAGAGAGACTGATGCCAGTTGCAGCCATCTTAGCCTGAAAAGAAACAACCATGCGTCAGTGAGATGTCACCTACAACGTCCACGGCAAAGATCACTTACAAACTCCATGATGTCCATGTCGTCGTCATCCTCTGTCGCTTCCTCCACAGATTCAGTAGGCTTCTCCGTTTGGTCCTCTTCTTCATTTTCTTCTTCATCCGAATCATCCATCATGACGATCTCTTCTTCTTCCTCCTCCTCCTTCGTGTCTTCGACGGCAGTCACCGCGGCATCACCTTGGGCGTTATCACCTTCTTCAACAACCGCAATCTCTTCCACGACTTCACCAACCTCCGTTTTTTCGCTCTGCTGCTCTTGTACTTCTTCTTGGTGCTTGTCCTTTGTCGACTCCTCTGCGAAGAGTTGCTTCTGTACTTCGTCCTCTTCAGTGCTCTCCGCCACCGACACGATCTCCTGTTGCTCGTCGCTTTCCGTAGCAGCCGTCTCCGTCTCTTCACTCTCGCTGTTAGCCTTTGCGGTAGTGCGTCGACTGCCTCGGCCACGCTTCGTCGCGCTCTCCGACTTGGTAGGCGTGGCCTTACGAGTGGTCCGCTTCGATGCCGATGGAGGCGTGGCCTTGGTGGCACTGCTGAGGCGCGCGCGCGTAGCAGGCGAGGCCTGCGTGGCACTTGGTGCTGGTGATGATGGGGCGGAGGTCGCAGCAGCGGCTTCCTGCTTCTCCTGCAGACGCGCGGACGTTCGTCTCGTTGACACCATGTTGGTTAGGATTCCCCACATCGGTTGATGGTGCACTCCGACTGGCACACAGGCGCTCGCTTTGGTTGGTGGATGAAGCGAACCTATCCGATTAAGTACGGTTACACCGGGATGAAGGGGTTGCATCGGGAAGTTCGCATGTTGGCGGCTAAGTTCGCAGTTCAACTTGACCTGGTCGATTGGCGTGAGGATAGCAAATGGGCAAAGGCGCGGGCGACAAGAAAGGCAAAAAGCAGATCGTGAGCGTACGCTAGCGGCACATGATACATGATACGATGGGCAACTTAGTAGGATGTCACGCAGGCAAACGATGGAGACGGCGCAACAAGCAAGAGCGGTAAAACTTTGGGGCGTGCAGAGCGCAAGAAGACCAAGGGGAAGAAGTTCACTGTCGATGAAGACTCGGTGAAAATCATGCGCAAGAATCTCGCAGATATTGGGTGCAAGCTGAATGTAAGGATATATCGGCACTGTTGGTGCAGCACCACAACCGAGTCTCATGATAACGGTGCTTGAGCAGGAGGTGGAAGCTGATGGCAATTGCCTGTTTCGGTACGTTCCTATACAAGCGTGCCTCGCCATCCTGCGGTTCATGACGCCGATACGTTAATCTAGGGCACTCGGAGATCAGCTCTTTGGGGATCAGCAACAGCACGAGGAAATCCGAAAGGTGAGGTGATGAGAATCAGCGTGCGTGATGGTCGGGATCTCACAACTGGGTGCAGCGCGTGGTCGACTACATTGAGACCAAACGATCTGATTTCGAGCCTTTCATGGAAGACGAGGAGAAGTTTGAGCACGTGCGTACAGTAGACTCATCACCTTGTTGTCTCGTGAAGACACTCATCTCACCACCGAATTTGGACGCAGTATTGC
>KE464370.1:0-22231 GCA_000387445.2 Pythium aphanidermatum DAOM BR444 | reverse complement strand
CAACACTCCCGCACCATCTACCCCCGCCCCGACCACACCAGCTCCAACGACCCCGGAGCCAACGACGCCAGCCCCAACTATTCCAGCTCCAACTACCCCAGCACCCACCACTCCTGCCCCCACGACCCCAACGCCAACTACACCGACTCCAACGACGCCAGCCCCCACGACAGAGACGCCAACCCCAGCACCAACGATCGACATTTGTCCAGGCTTTATCTCCCAAAGCACGTGCGAGGTCTTCACGAGAGGCAAGTGTAAAGTGGGTGAATGGCAAGTGCATGAAGAACGACGCTGCACCCACGCAGACGCCGACACTGACGCCGACTCCAATACCAACGACACCGGCTCCTACGACACCGGCTCCTACGACACCAGCTCCTACGACGCCAGCCACAACTACTCCAGCCCCAACTACTCCGGCACCTACGACGCCGAAGCCTACGACGCCAGCACCAACGGTGGCTCCCACCAGCCCATACGATGGCGTGTGTAAGCCATTTCCACACTGGTTCTGCTGGGGCCTGTGTAAATGGAGCGACGCCAAGGGCCAGTGCGTCGGCATTCAAAGTGTAGTAGCTGCTAAAACGTAATGTTAGTAGAGGAAATGCATGCGGCCGATGGTAGCTGCACCTCGAGCATATCTCCTCACATGGCTACAGTCACTTGGGTACGTCATTGAATCGAGCTCATATATGTCAGTATATGTCACTATGATGAGAACGTATTACTTTCGGACACAGAGTATTACTTTCGGACGCAATGTCCCCGGACTTTCGACCACAACGCTCCTCAGAGTGAAAAGAACATTCCGATTCGAAATAATCTGAGAGGAATAGCCCTCCCATCAGAAGTGAATACTACTAGTAATATTGTAGATCTCTCGAATGCCAAGCGAATGTCTACAGACCCTTGTGATCAATGTCTCGCACTGTCAACGAGAGTACAAAAGCCCCGCTTGGACTCGAGAAGAACGCTTGAAAGTCGTCTTCATCTTCCACTTTTTTTTACTTCGATCACCATCTTCACCTGAGGAAGATACTTCAAATCGTCTAGTTCTGTCAGAACGATGCCACTCAGTATGAGAAGATCAGTCCGCCCAGAGAACTCAATGTTGCGCCCAGGGACTACAACGGTGAGGACGTTCTTTTCCTTTTCCACGCCAAGCACCCAAAGGTTCTCAGCGAGCAGACCACCGATGTTGATGGTCAGCTTCCGTGCGGTGTTCAATGTCGACGACGAAGCAAATACAAGTAATAGGAGCAGGAGAGAATTCTATCCAATCAGACCGTCTCATTTGTCATATTCCCCACCCAGAACACGCCGTAGCTCTTCGCTCCGAGTATGTTCTGGCGGCGTGGGCGCAACAAAGCGGACGCGACTGCAGCGCAGGCGCATGAAGCAGACGATGGCGATGACTTGGCCAAGTTGCAGCGCCAATTTGGCATCAAAACAGTCAGTGACAAGGACGTCGAGGCCGAGTTTCGCAAGCTCATGGGCGGCGCCGCGGCCTCAGGGCTCAGCCTGGGGCTCAGTCCTCGCACGGAGACGGCTCTGTTCGATGACAGCGACGACGAAGAGGCCAAGATTCTCAAGTCGCTCAACATCTCGGGGTCGCTCGATGCGATCAGTGTGGGCGAGCTGTCAGGAGAGGATGAAGACGAGGAGACGGAAGGGATGCGCGTGGCCAAGTACGAGCTACGCGGTGTGTTGGCGGACGTCGAGCACACTGTGAAGGCCTCCAACGAACGCGAGATCACGGCTCAGCAGCAGGTTCATGCGCTTGCCGTTGCGTCGCCAACTGAAGGATTGCGGGCGAAAATCCACGCTATGAAAATCCAGGCCGTCGCACTCAAGCGTGAGGGCAAGACACAAGAAGCATTGGCCGTGTTCCGAGAAGTGAAGACTCTGGAAGCTCAGATGGCGAGCGAGACTGCCGCCGTCGTAGTGGTAACGTCAGCTACAGAGACAGTAACTCGTACTAGGGCGGGAAGCTACGAAGACGGCAACGACGTGGAGGTGACCGATGAAGATATGGAGAACCCCGAGTATTTATCCCAGCTTGCAGAGCTGGGGCTCCCAATTGAGCGGAAAAGTGCGTCACCGCCCGTGGAGAGCGTCGAAACAATCGAACAACTGATCCGAAACACGAAGGAACGGGCAGTGCAGTTGAAACGCATGGATCGAATTCCGGATGCGCTTGTCGAGATGCGTAAAATCAAAGAGCTTGAGGCGAAACTGACGCAAATGAAGACCCAGCTCGGCGCCCCTGGACCCTCAGCTGCGCGTACAGACATGCCCTTTGTGGGTGCGGCAGCGCCAGTGGCAGTCATTCCTCAGGTTGTCGTTTCCGAAGTTCACGCAATGGCGGCGGTGGATGAAGACGACGTGGAAGTGACAGAGGACGATATGAACGACCCAGCATTTGATGCTGAGCTGCGCAAGCTTGGCTTTGATTCGAGTGAGCCAGCAGTAGTGGACGACTCCAAACCGACGACGCCTCGGTCTATTGGAGTGACGCGACGAGTGTCCTCAGTTGAAGATGACGAGCTTATTGATGAGTTTGAGGACGACGATGAAAGCGACAGTCGAGAGTCATCACCTCATCTCCGTGTGCAGTCAGCGCCAGCCCGTGTGGGCATTCAACGACCTCCGCAGGTAATCTCGCCTCCTGTCAATCTGCCGTTCCAGCCCGAGCCAATGGGGGAGTCACCAGGTGCAAGTGTACAAGACCTCCAAGTGCAGCTGCAAAAGGCCAAGCAGGCGGCTGTCCAGCACAAGCGCCAGGGAGATCTGGATGCAGCACTTGGCATGATGCGTCGTGTCAAGCAGATCGAAAATCTGATCGATATGAAGCAGAAGCAAGCGCATACGTCCCCGGTTGTGAACTCGCCCGACGACATTGAAAGGAATCGCAGGTTCAATGAGCTCGACTCGTTATTGGTACGGTTTGCCAATGATGCCACACGAGAGGCAAAGGCTCAACTAGCAGTCGACCGAGCTAAAGCGGCTGCATGGTTAGCGAAGGTAAGCGTGCACAGTAGTATCCTGTGGTCAAGCAGCGAATAATAATTGAATTCATCACCAATACTTGTTATCTGCTAGCGGAAGGAGTACTCGGCTCAACTAGCTACACTTCGAGAGCAGCGCGAGGTTCTCGGGCAGGCTCCTCCCCCTTACCACATCGAACAACAGACGGAGGAGATCGAAGTTGAGCTACAGGACGTCCCTTTGGACGAAGTGCACTTGCGTATTCTATCAGTGAACGACCTAAAGCAAGCCGCGGGAAAAGAATTGTACGTCAAGTTTAACCTCAGCTTTCCATCGTCGGCTCCACACGAAGGCAAGACTGGGGTCTTTCGCATTGGCCAAACAGCTCCGTACGCATCTGGAGTCATTACCAGCGAGAACGCATTTCGAGTTAAAGTGCAGCGATCTCGTGGTACTCAGCGTTTGTTCGAGATCAAAAAGGCAATGTTTGAAGTGTGGCGGCCAGGAACACTTTTACGGAACCCAGAACTTATCGCGAGAGGGTATCAGGAGCTGGTATGCGAAGACGCTGCAGTACGCTAAACTATCATTCCACTTTACTCACTAGGGTCTTTTTTACAGGCACCGCTCTTAGCAACAAGTGAACTTCGATGTCACGTGCCATTCGTCGGTTCAAATCGGAAGCCAGTGGGGGGTGATGTCGAGGTATGAGCATCCATCGTCGTCTCCCGTTGAGTGTTTGCCTGTTCTTACTTGTGAACTCATCGCCAGATTGCAATTCGAATGAGAGTTCCACTACGCGACAAGCAAGTTCGAACTATTGTAACCGAAGTCCTTCACATCGGACCCTATCCTCCGCTCGTACTACCAAGCACTCGTTCCTCTTCATGTTCGGAGCCCCAACACCCTCAATCTTCTGAATCGTCAAGGCCCCGGCCCCGATCACAATCAGACATGCCTGTTCGTGCTCCTGTTGAATCAGCTGAACCACCTGCGGTGCAGGTTCCCTCAGTGGATGTCGAAGACCCGCATAACCTGGGCATGATTGTGAGCTACGATGTCATTAATGACGAGGTGAGTGATTTGGCAAGTGGATCTGAGTGTAGTTTCCGGAATGTTAAATCTTCTTTATTACAGATTGAGCGCATTGAACAAGCACTTCCAAACCTTCAAGGCGAGATGGCTGAAGAATTTAACGACCGCTTGGACTCACTCGGACTGAAGAAACAGATCCTTGAGATCGAGATGCAAACAGGAAAGCTGACGCTGGATATGTATGTCGCTCGATTGAAGCAACGTATTCAAGACGATCGTAAAATCATCGTTCGGCTCATGAAGGCTGGTCGAAAGCCCGATGCCGCGCGCGTGCTACACCGTGTGAAAATCATGGAGAAAGAACTCGAAGGTGCCGATGATGGAGAAGCACAAGAGGCAGACAATGAGAACGCGTAGCGTAATGTATATCGAATCGATCAGTCGTCTTGATGCCGCTTTTCGATACTTGCGAGTAGCGCTTCATAGTCAAATCGAGATGGATCCCCACGACTAAAGTGATGCTCTAGATAAGCCGCGGCATCCTTGGAAAGCTTGAGTCCAATTCGCTCAAGGATCATTCCGAACTGATCAGCATTGACATACCCTGTCTTCTTGGTGTCTTTTCGTAGCAGATGCTCTTTGAAAATCGCCATTTGCGATTCAAAGTCTAGACTTGACAGTTGATTGTACAGCGCCCGTAGCACGTCATCACGTGAACAACGACTCACTTGGGACGTTTCTTCTTTCTTCATCAATACTCGAGGTGTCCTGTTAATCGGCTTCGACTGCCATTGCGAGATTACCTTCATAAACAATTTGTATGCGAATGTTCCTTGGCGATTCACATCAAACAAAACTTGCAGACGACGCCGGTCCCG
The DNA here is from genome assembly GCA_000387445.2 of Pythium aphanidermatum DAOM BR444. NCBI lineage: Eukaryota > Oomycota > Peronosporomycetes > Pythiales > Pythiaceae > Pythium > Pythium aphanidermatum. Next base: position 17,327 of record KE464370.1, on the reverse strand, counting down.
AGCCTGAATTGGAGTATGAGTCACTTCTTCGACGCACTCGCATGCAAGGTCAAGAGGCAGCACGCCACTGTGGGTTGGCTGATCTCTGGTGATGAAGAGACGGCTCAGTGGTGCAACTCGAGGGATATTCGACTGGTCGTCACATGGCTCGTACAAGGAATGAGATAGTGTCTCAAGCAAAGTTGACGCATGTGGATCTAGAACAAAAGCATCAAACTCCATGCGAGACAGCCCTCCACTCCCGTCTTTGTGGTGGAACACACTTGCTGTGCGGAGGAACCGAGCGACCTCGTTTTTTGAGACATTGTATCCAAGTGCACGTAGCCCCATTTCCACCTGTTGAGATGTTAGGAATCCTTTTTTCTCGCGATCAAAGTGCTGGAACGCCGCATCGATTGCTCGGCATGTTTCCAAAATACTTCCGTCAAAGTGAATCATGCGAGATACACCAGCCCTGTGTAATATTCTCAAGCGCAAAGACTCGCTCAACGACAATTGAGTTGAATCGCGAGAAGATATGACGGTATCAAGCTCCGAATCAGTATCGTTCTCCACACTTTCGTGTAAGAATTGACTTAACTTTCGCAATGAAACCATTGTGCGCTCACCAGCATCGGAATCGACATCTTTCGATTCTCGGCTCCTGCCGCTGAACTTTTGTATCAGCAGTCCAGCACCTTTCTTCGATAGCAGCGTCTGTAATCCATTCCGCTCCATGTGCTTCCAGAGTTTTTGCGCCGGTACGTCACCATGCTCATAGACAACACAAAACTCTTCGAGAAGCGACAGTACACGCTTAAACTCTTTGCTCGAGTATTTCAAAGCGGACGAGACAGCTGCTTGCAAGCGCTGCTCCTCTTCGTTTGTTAAGATTGACTTGGGCTCTTCGTCCTTTGGTCCCGTCCGACGAGCTGGTAGTCTAAGCACAACTTCTGCAAACTGCTGGATGTGAATCTTCCCAAGTGTGCTTCCTACCGCATTGACTCCATGATGTTGGAAGACAGTTTCAACCTCCTCAGCCGAAAGAGGCGCACCTAGTCTTTTCATGCAGACCGTGAACTGTGTTGGGTTCACACCATCGCTCCTATCTTCGTCTGAGCACAACTCCATGACACACGACACGTCCTCAAGTGTAACACTGCTTCCATGGAGTGCATGTTTTAAATCTGAGATGATTTGTTCAATGGGCAGCACACGGCGTTCAAATTGGACCTGCTTTTGTTGCTGTTGGCGACTCGTTTCATTCCAATTGAGCTGAACGAACGCGCCATAATCCACACGATCTTCCATTTTGCGGTCATAACTGAACAGTAATGTCCTGATTTCACCTTGATGGAGAGGTAGCTTCAGGATTTCGGTACAGATCCTCGCAAACTCTTTACGAGAAACGGCCCCAGTGCTCATCTTGTCAACCGCTCCAAACGCATCCCTCCACGTGGACAACACCAGTGAGACCTGGCGGTTTGGCTGGCCTAGTTCTGACTTCTCTGAGGCGTACTCACGTAGTTTCGCTTCGATATCTTCTATCCTAGGTGGAGTAGCATGTGGGGTTGTCCAGTCCAAAAACTGGCGATAGTTAATACCAAATGACGCGTTCACTTTTGATCCAAACTTCTTGGCAAGATTAGAAATTTGCAGTGGCGTTAACAGGTCGAAGCCTAATCGATCTACGACTGCGATGAATTCAGCTAACGACACGTACCCTTGCTCTTTCCAGTCGAATCGTTCAAACTGCTCTTGCATTTCTGCGTACGATCGGCAGAGCAACAAGCGACTGTTTCGCGCTAATAGCTGGAGGGTTTGTGGTGAATACTGGTTGATCATCTCATCCGTAATTGGCTCAGATAAACGCAACGCCAACCGTTCTAGAGTATCAACAATATCTTCAATCTTCACCTTCTGGTCAGCAGCATCAAGTTGAACATTTTGTCGGTGCTCGCCGGTGCGAGTTGCCAACCGTATCAAAGTATATGAGTCTGTAGGTTTGAAGCGACACAACTCTGCATTTTCTTGCACTAAAATATCGTGGAGCTGGCTTCGAGAAATGAGCCCATCGTCTGAGTTGGTCTTTAAAAGCATCACCTCGCGTAGTTTTGCGAGTCCAAATCGCACACAGCGCCTCACGGTGTGTTGAAGCTGTAGTTCTTGTTGAGAATCTCGCCATATTTTCACCAACGGTAGGTACAATACCTCGATCCCTAGTGCATCGGCAAGAAGAAGCACGAGCGCTCGAAGTTCCTTGTTTCCAAGTTGTATACCAAGTCTCTGCAGGCTCTCGCGAAATCTCTTGAGGGACACAGCACCGGTCTTGTTCACATCACCAACTAGCCCAAATGTCTCCAGCGCTTCATGGGGGTTAACGAGCATCTGCGACAGCAACTTCAGCAGTGGGGCGGGCGGACGATCTCGGTTCACTGGCTCAGTCTCAACACTACAGATGAAATGAAAGAGTGGTTGATACGCGATTCGCCCGTCGTTGGACTTCGAGATCATGAAATACTCTGAGAGGCTTCGCAATACTTCAGGTGGCAAGGCGAGTTTCGGGATCTTGGAGAGCACAAATACTATTTGCTTTCTTGTGAGACTTCTTTCTTTTTTGGCGTCTGGGAGCTCATTTGCAACCACGCCAAGCATCGTCGATTCCAGCATTTCGAGTTCATCACGGGTCCAAGTTTGAAATATCATTCGAAGTTGAGCGTCAGCATCAACAATGCCACTTCTCGAAACTTGCCCACTATTAGACTTCCTTGTAGCGCGCATCATCCTGTGTTGTCTAAACTGGCGCTGAAGGATACGAGCTGCATCATGGTGCAGTTGTTTTGGGACATGAAGCTCAGTCAGTTTCTCCTTTACACGCTGTTGGAGAGCATCAGACGGAACAGATGCAGCTCGTTGATCTAAGTGTTTCCTTCTTGTGCTCTTTTCATTTTCGAGTTGTTCGTAAACCAAACTTCTGGCGCTTGATGAAGCGATGGCTTTCAAGCGCTCCCGGAACAAGTCTTTACGACGTTCAAATTCTGTCCGAGCATCGACAACCACATCCGCTTTAGGTTTCTTGATATCGTCTTGGCTAGTATCGGTGCGACACTGGCTAGGCGTTTTTACCTCCGTCTGAACTACATCTGAGCCAACATTTGCTTCGTTTACGCGCTCGTCCAAATTCGTCACTGTCTCCGTGGAAGAATTTTCTTCAGCTGACTTGGCACATGAAGAGTTTAATGCTCGAGTTTCATTTCGTACAAAATCTCTATAGGCCTTGTCAACATCCAGGATCTCGAAGCCAAGCACACCAAGGCATCGCTTGAACTCCGCACGGCTCACGAAGCCAATCTGTGATGGGTCGTATCGCTCAAAAGGCTCAGATGGCGACGCCCAAGCTTTCTTTTTCTGATTGGCCGTATCTCCTTTCAGATGAATACGAAGCGTGTGCCGAATTTTATGTAAAAGCAAGCGATCCGCACATGAGAGGCGCGGGTCGATATGAAGAATCAGGTAACTCACGTTGAGTTTTGGAAACTCCCCCGTAATGTCGGATTGGTTTGATCGGCACCCGAAGGTATGCTCCAACAGCCCCATTTCGTTCTCGCTGAGAAAGACCCCGAATCGCTCGATTTTCTTTAGGAAATCGGACGAGCTAATAGTTTTCATCTCAGAGTTGCGCTCTTTGCCACTCACAGAGGAGAAAAATAGATCTTCAACTCCATTCAGTTGCTCAGTCTCGATCGCATATTCAAGTCGCTCTTTCACCTTGGAAGTCACGAGCTCGAGTGCTTCTGGTGGCAGGGCGTACGTCAAGAATTGACGATAGTTAACTCGACCATCCATATCTGGTGCAAACATTCTCATTATGGCGTGTTGTTGGTCATAATCGAGACAGTGAAGATCTGCGCGTGGAGTCTTTGGGTTCTCGAGGCGTTTTGTAGAAGAATATAGTTGGCCCACTTGAAGAGGGTCTCGCCATTCTACCAGAATCGAAATTTCACCTGCTGGTTGATCATTACGATCATGCAGAGGAAACCAGCCTCGTATCATCTCCCCTTTGATCAACTCGTCGAGCATCACTCCGCACCGACCAATGGCTCCGTCAGCACTGCTGTCCGACTCGAGATCAGCCGCATCATCAAAGACTGTGAACCAGAGCTGAAACTTGGCGAAAAAGTGGAGCAAACATGCATCCACTTCGAGCGTAAAGAACTGCTTGCTCACGTGAAGGTCAAACTCTGGATTTGAGGATGAAGGTACAATGTTGGTGAACATATCCGGGAAACCGAGGATCTGGTAATGCACGTAAGACGAAGGAAGTGTCGACAGTGGATCTGCCTTATTGCTCTTCTTCTTACCGTACGAACGAAGTCCGCGGCACCCGAACACACTGATCTGTAGCTCGTTCACCTCTTTCTCGTGCCCACTGCCAAACCCTTCCTCTAGTAAGTATTGATCCTCTGGATCAGATGCTGATAAACGAGGCTTATTCTTGGTAAGCAGTTGAATATCTTGTGGATAGGATCGTAAGTGGAGCCTCCATATCTCGGAGATGGGGGCAGCGAAGCGAATCACGACATTGAGGTGGCCAATAATGGCATCGTGATCGACACCGTAAGCCAATTTGATTGTCAGCTCTGGCTCTTTTATTGCTCCTTTCGATCGAAGCAATGAAGCAAGACTCACAGTCGCCCTACCAGTAAGCCGGAAGTCACCTCGAAGCGCCTGATGCACTTCGAATACAAGTGACTCAGAAGCCAGATATCGCATGAAAAAGGCGTCAACTGTAACTTTGAACATAGAAGAGAAGTTGAACTCTGGTCGACTACCAACAATCAAAGGTGTCGACTGGGATTCGAAATCGTAGAAGTCGCAGAGGACAAACGTCGATGAGTTGCTGGAGATTACAGTCCGGTCGTAGTTTGCGTTAACAACCCAGATCTCTAGCAACTGTTCTCCGGGCATCAAATCGCGAGATGCGAGAACCAAGGACTCCGAGAGGGACGCAACATCACTTTGCGCATCGTCTTCATCACTTGATACGTCAAGCTCAGCTAACTTTTTCTCACTCTCATTTGCTCGAAGGAGCTTCTCTCGCGCGTACTTGAGCTGTCGATTTTGCGCTTCAAGTAGCTGGATGCGTTGTTGCCTCTCGCTTACCGTTATTTCTAACTCTTTCAACCGTTTCTGTAAGGTGGCTGAACTAGACACGTTCTTAGTTGTCAACTCTTCGATCTCCTGCGCTAGTTCGCGGTTGATGTTTGTTTGCGCGTGCAGCATTTTTTCGCATCGCTCGAGTTCTTGTATTGCTTTCAGATGTGCAAGCTGGAGTACGTGCACTCGATTTCGCAGGTGCTTGACGCTGTTGGAATCGCCATCATCAAGCCCAGAGAAGACAGCGCCTGCTAATGTTGCATCGGCATAGCGCCTTGTGATGACTGCGGTTGCACTACAACGAAGGATGACTTGAGGTATTCACCTTGATAATAAAAGAAAGCATAAACTCACCTTGATTGTTGAACATTCTGAAAAGAAGATGGTTGCTCGCCTTTGAGAGGGGATGAAGCAGCATCGCGGCGATCAGGCTGAATCGCAATGTGAGTCGTTTCAGATGGTCTCTGGCGGCTAGGAGGCTTTGTTGGCTGATTTTGCATTGCCGGAAATGCTGTCATCGCATTCAAGCTGCGGGCATTACGCTCTTCGACCAGTTGCCGCCGAACCTTGTCCATATCTTGTTCTATCATTTCTTTTGCTTGTTTCATCAACTTGATATTGCTCTGCAGTTCTTTAACAAGTGTCTGTAGCTTTTGATTTTCTTCAGTCATGTGGTTGATAGTTTCCTTTTGTTTCTGTGTGAGCTTTTCTAAGTCGAATAGTTTGTCGATCCGCTCTTTTCGCTGAAAAGCATCGTTTATAAAGGGACTCTCACACAAAGAAGTCATCCGGTCTTCAAGCTTGCGGTTTTGTTCTCGCAAAGTATGGACTTCACGTTCTAAATCGGCAGCTTTTGCAATTCGAACTTCTAGATCCTCTTTTTCGAGCGCCGTGTCTTGTAACTGGCTTCGCAGCTTGTGAACTTGTCGGTTCATGTGTTCGAGTTGTTCGATCGTCTTCTCCTGGATCTCGCGTTCTGCAGCCGCGTTTGCTTCTAGATTCTCGTACCGCGCGTTTAATATCGACAGTTGAGCTTGTCGGTCTCGAAGTTCTCGCTTGAGGTGGGTCATATCTACATCTCGAGCAGTTTTCAAACTTCGTTCACCTTCCTCATCACTTCCATCGCCATCGCTCAGCGTATTGTTATTCTGGTGGTCATTTCTGCTGGCACGTCGCATCGGTCTCTTCTGGTGACTCGAGTTCTGAGTACGCAACTGTTCGTTCTCTTGCTGTAATTTCACCACCTGCTTCTCCGCGATCACAAGTCGACTCTTAAGGGCCATCTCTAGGTCCCCTGCTAAATGGTCGCGATGGACGCGTCTTGCTGTGTTCACCTGGTGCTCAAGTGGCTCTCCCACATCTCGCCGCGTCATTGTAGTGTTCTTTTTGCCACTTTTCATCCCTGTGCTGCTTGAGCTCGTTCCGAGACTCGCGTTTGTGACGCTGGCAGCCGCGACTCTGGCGTTTGAATGGTACTTGAGCTGATGCTGGCGCATTCGCTCCTCGAGCAGGCGGTTCTTCTCCATCAGCGCCTGGTTCTTTTTCCTCAACTGTGCGTTCTCGCTCTTGAGAGCCTGTACAAACTTCTCCGTCTCCAAGTCGCGTCGTGTGGGTACGAGTGCCACCCCATTCACGGTCGCCTTGGGTTCTATGAGCCCCCCAACAGTCAGTCACCATTCACGATGCCACAGCGCTCACACTTAGGAGGTACCTCCGTCGTCCTGGTTGCCCTGCTCGTCGTTAAGGCGCTTTTTTTTCATCGCTTCCTCAATGGCCGCCAGCTTGGTGAACATCCTGCCGCACAAAATCGTCAATATCTCGGCCATTTCGCAGCCGATTTCGATGCTTCCGCCGCGTACCGCTTGATCGTCGCCTCCTGTTCATTCTTTTTCTTCTTCAGCGCGAGATTCTCGTCTCGCAGCTGCAAATACTTCTCCTCAAAGTCGCCGCCCATGGTGTTTCCATTGGGGCGGGGTTGCATCGAGACTGCTTCAACATGTTCGCCATGTTCCGACCGACCAGAACAGGCGGTCCCCGTCCCTTACTTTGTCTCAGTCAAACGTACTCCCTTTCGACCGACGACTGTGACCGTTTCACAATGGTGCGTGCCATTGTAGTGTGTACCACACCGTTTGAGGTTATGCAGTTGCGCAATAAGAGCGTATCCTGTTGCAGGATAAGAGTGTAACCCCAGACAGAACCAACCAACCAAAAGCGTGTGTCATTGAGCACCGTCGACGCCATCAGAGGACGAGAGGAGGCAGCATGAGCGCCGAGACGAGCACGCAGCACGAGCAGCCGGAGCCGGTGGTGGCCCCTGTGGAGGAGAAGGACGCGGAGGAGGAGACGCAGGTGGTCGAGGTGCCAGCAGAGATCTCGATCAAGGTACGCGGCGGCGAGGAAGAGGACGAGAACGTCGGGACGAGGAAGCTGACGACGAGACGTCGTGATGCATGAGCAGCACCCACTGCAGCACCGCTGGACGCTGTGGTATGACAACCCGAAGAAGCGCAACTCGGCCGAGTCGTGGGAGGAAAACCTCAAGAAGATCTACACGTTCGACACTGTCGAAGACTTTTGGTGGTGCGTCAGCAGGAGCAATACTGTGGATGCGTGTAAGATGGCGTGGGCTGATGGCAACGGCGTGATGTGTTGGCAGCCTGTACAACAACATCTTGACGCCGACCAAGCTCTCGGTGGGCAGCAACTACCACCTGTTCAAGGAGGGCATCCGCCCAATGTGGGAGGACCCGATCAATGCCAAGGGTGGCAAGTGGATCTTCACGAATGCGCGCTCGCGCAAGGCTAGATTAGATGAATGTTGGCTGCACGTGGTACGGCCATGGCGACGAATGGGCGATAGAGGAATCTCGACATCTAACAGTGTTGCTGGGGTACTTATAGATGCTGTCGCTGATCGGTGAATCGCTTCACGACGAGGATGATATTTGTGGTGCCGTCGTCAGTGTGCGAAAGGCCCAGGACCGTATCGCAATCTGGACGGCCAACGCCGACGCCGAAGAGCTGCAGAAGGCTGTCGGTCGTAGCTTCCGCAGTTGTCTGACTGATTTCGGTAAGAATGAGGTCCTCAAGTTCCAGTCTCACGCAGACGCTGCGGCCAGCGGCTCCAGCTTCCAGAACGAAGTGTACGTTTTGGTCGAGTGCGTGTTGTTTCTTGATGGAGGCTGACGATGTTCTACTGTCAGTATGTACGAGGCTTAGAAAACCGACTAGTGCGTGTCTCGTTCTGCTCGAGATTGTTATTCTATACCATCGAATAGTAGAGCTACATTTTGCTTGCATCTGTGATCTCGATTTTCTACAGCCAGAAGCAAACTGTACAGGGATACGCCATTAGAGTCGATATGGGGGCAGTGTGCTCTGTACATTACGGGTGATTATGGCTTAGTCCGACACTGGGAACAGGCGCACTGACTCGTCGTCACTGCACGTGAGAAGGCCAATTGGCACGGAGTTGCCAGGCTCCGTCACGAAACCGAGATCGAGAACCATGTCGGTGTGGCCAGCGAACAACTTGATCTGCTGGCCATTACGAGCGTCCCACACATACACGAGGCCTTCGACGGTACATGTGTAAACAATCGGTTGCGTTGGGTGCCACGCGAGCTTGGTGACACCGGCCGGGTGTCGACAAACATGTCGGCACTGGTAGGTAGAGAGATCCCAAATGCGCAGATCACCTCCAAGGCAGCCAGTCGCCGCCCAGTTCATGGATGCGCAGAAGCCACCACTTCATAGCATACATGTCAGCACTGAACGACGCCAATGTATACCAGTCGTACTCACCACTCGACTGAGTTCTCCGTTGCGACCGTCTCAGCGTTAATGGTTCCCGCTCGGGCCTCACTCACGTCGTGAGAAAAGGTCGCGAGCACACGCTTCGCTTGCACTTGCACAAGACGGGCAGTGCCATCCTGCGATCCGGACAGCACGAGAGGTTGCTGCAACCAAGCGTTGCATAAGTCAGCATCAGCTATAAGCGCAAAGAAATCACTCGAGTACGCACGCTCGGATGGCAGGTGACGAAGCAAACTGGACCGTCAAAGAAGTCGTGCCCACGGAAGACGTGGGTGCACTCACCAGTCTTGGGGTTCCACAGGCGCACAGTCTGATCAGTGCTACCAGTGACGATCATCTGCGCCATGCATAGGAGAATCAGTTGGTCGTTTCACGCTCCCGTCGCCGATGGGGTGAACACACCTTGCCCGAGCCTGTGAAGGAGCCGCACGTCACGCCGTCTTCGTGACCAGCGAACACTTGCATGCACTCGCCAGTGGATGCAAGCCACATCCACACAGTCCCGTCGCCAGAGCCGGCGAGCACAACGTTCCCCTTTTGGTGCCAAGAGACCCACTCGACCTCCTGTGATGGGCCCTCCAGGTTCTGCACGAGCTTGCCCGTCGCCACCTCCCACACCTTGACGATGCCGTCAAAGCCACCAGTCGCAGCGTACTTGCCATCGAAGCTAAAGTCAACCGACGCGACAGTGTCTGTGTGGCCCTCGAGTCGGTGTAGCACAGAGCCGTCCTCGCGGTTCCAGATCACGCCAACGTCATCACCGCCACCCGTGATCACAATGCGAGGATCCAGTGGGTGCACCTTGAGTGCATACACAGGTCCGCTGTGGATCTTGTAGCTCATAAGCGCGTCATCGCGGTAGTCGTCGTTGCCCTCAGCCATATCGGCTCCTCCTTCCGGCATCTCCTCGTCATCTTCGTCCTCTGAAATGGAGTGGGTTCATTCGTGTTCAGCTCCCTTGCTCCTCTGCAATGTATCAACAGCGCATGAGAGCTCCCACCTGGTGGCGCATCGCCAATGGCGTACTCCTCCGTGGTCTCATCGGCCGTGATGATCTCCACGTCCTCGTCCAGAGGCTCTTCAATCTCCGCCCGGTTCATCGCTGCTTCTTCGCCTTGTTGCTCTTTGGCTGGTGCTCGCTTGACAGAGTGACTTGTCGTACGTTGCGGCTATGTTGCAGACCATATATTCAGCCAATTATCACACTGTACGCCTTATTCCCATCCGTGGATTGGCTGAAACCGAGTTCTAGTCGTGCAGGCTTCGCCCCCCGCTTTAGTGTCCTCCATGCCGTGACGTGTTCACTGCCCAGCTCCCGTACTAAACGCAGGAGTGAGAAATCCCCCGCATGGCCGCCGTCCGCTTGGAGCAGGTAGCAGCGGTGGGAGTGACGGCCACAGCGACGCAGACCCAGCGCTACGCCCGCCTCTCGGCGCACGAGCTCGTGACGATGCGCTTCAATATTGACGCGTCAGCGGCCATCGTCGTGTGCCTCTGCATGGCGGCTGCCTATGTCGGCGTGCTCTACACACTCCCGAGCAATATTCGTCGACTGCCACGGGATCACCCAACGCATGTACGTACTACTGCTATTGTGCATGCGACACAATCGAGCAAAGTACTGACTGGTGTGTTAGATCTTGGCGCGCTTCCTGCTCATCTGCATCTTCTGTGCGCTATGCCCGTTCGTCCTCGCAATGTTTTATGAGTTTGTACGTGTCGCTTTGGATCCTATGAGGAGCTATTTGAGCACATTTGGCTGACAAGTTGTGTGACAATGGTAGGATGACAATGCGATCTCTTTCGCTGAATGGCTCGGGATTCGCTCTGAAGGGCTATTGGCGGCTGTCGTCGTGCCACTTGCCGTTACAGCAGTGCTTTTCACTGGCTCACTGCTTGCCAACGGTCTGCGATTACTCAATGTTTCTCGTCAATTCCACCATGACGGTCTCTGGTTTGCGATCAAGAACTCCTCATTGTTCTACTCGGTCACGCATGAGAAACTCCCGTCGCTGCGTAACTACATTCTGGTGGGTTGAAATACTCGTCGTGCAAGGGAAGTTAGTAGATCACTCAACTGTCGATTGTCTGTAGGGCCCCCTCACAGAAGAGTTTGTCTTCCGAAGCTGCATGGTTCCCCTCCTCATTTGTGCCCAGTTTACCGCAAAGCAGATTATCTTGGGGAGCCCCTTGACATTTGGAGTTGGTATGAAGAGCCTGAAGTGCCACTTCATTCGTTTATTTTCTCATCACTGATGTGCCGTATTGTTTTAGCACACTTGCATCATTTTGTGGAGCATTTGAAGAGTGGTCGATCAGTGAAAGACGCTCTTCTCATCGTTGGTGCGTGAATCGTAGCATCTGTTCCACGACAATTTCTTCCGCTGACTGAATCTTCTACTGCAGGCTTCCAGTTGATGTACACATCTCTATTTGGAGCATACGCGACGTTCCTGTATCTGCGTACTGGTCACTTCATTTCCATCTTCTTGGTACACGTGTTCTGCAACATCATGGGTTTCCCTGATCTATCATTCTTCAGTCCCGACAGCTCACTCCACTCGTTCAGAATACGTGAGTCGAACATTGGATGTGCGTACGTCTTCAACACTAACTTCTTTACTTCTCCATGACAGTGATTCTCGGTAGCTATCTTGTTGGCATCTACTTCTTCTCGAGACTATTGATGCCCCTCACCGAGCCCGAGATCTACGAGTCTGATCTGTGGAACATGACTATTACGACCACTGACCGAGAACTCATGTTCTAGACTCCAAGACGATAGTGACGCTCGAGCGTCGAAAACATGAAGTATAGGAAAAAGCTGCGTGCATGTTGAGTTGCAACCCCCCGCCCTGTGTGATTAAGTCCCAAAGAATAGAGCCCAATTTGCCGAGTTTTATTGGCGCCTGCCATCGCAATAATAATATTGCGCGGGAACTGACTCTTTCGTACTAAGTACGAATGGTCCTGATCGGGGGTACACTGTACCAGTCGGGTTACACTTTGCTGGTCAACTCCACTTGGTTGGAGGAAGAGCTCGTGGCCATTGCATCAAGAGACGCAGTCCAGCACACTTCCACTCGCCCTCGCTCGTGACGCGCGTGTAAGGAGAGTCCTGTAGCCATGGCGCCGAACCAGCAATCGCAGATCTCGATCAACAAGAAGAAGTTTAAGTTTCACAAGAAGAAGCGCGCTGAGAAGCGCAACCAGAAGAAGGTGCACGCGCTCGACACGGGCTCGGTCACGATCCTGCGCAAGCACCGCCCATCCAAGAAGAAGCAGCTCAAGGATGCCAAGCGGAGACGAATTTACGTCGAGGCGGAGAAGGCCAAGCTGCTCAAGAGCGGTCTGATCACCAAGGAAGACATTGAGAAGATGGAGGCCGACGGCGCCAGCGACTCGGACGATGACGCCGAAGGCATGGAGACGGAGAACTAGACGACTGGATGTGTAACGGTGGAGGAGGCCCGTACATCGATCGATTGATGCTTTGTAGACGCTCATGACGCGGCTTCGACCCCGGCAGTTAGCTCTTGTATTCTATTCAACCCCTTTTGTTTGACAATGCACGCAATCTCAATATCACATTCGGACTTGAAGCCTGTGCGCAACGGCTTTTCTTACTACGCCCTATTTCGCCTTCTCTGCTACAGACTTCTTCGCGGTGGGTTTGATGATGCCCTTCCCTGCGAGCTTCGCCTTCGCTGCTGACTTGAACTTGCCCTGAAGCTTCGGGCTCTTGCGCTCAGAGTCACCTTCGCTGTCTTCTGCCCCTCCATCAGACGCCACCGACTCATAATCGGTAGGGACACCACGCGCAGCTTTCTCTAATGCAGCTGCCCTTTCCTAGGGTCATTACAATAATCAGACTGGCACTCTTCGAGAAAGCTTGTAGCTTTGCCGACTTTACCTTTGCGTCCTGAAGTTCATTCTGCATTGTCTGCATCTCCAGGCGTAACTTCGAGTGTTCGCTCGTGAGTTGATCGACCAATTTGTCTTTGTTTCGAAGGCGAGCTCGAAGATTCTGCATTCCCCCAACGTCAGCAAGTTGCAGAGCGAATAGAAATGATGTCTCTGTTCGTACCTTGTTGGCTAGACGCAGCTCAGCTGCAAGGCGACCTTCACCAACTGAAAAGTCGACTCCATCGCCCAGTCCAAGCATCTTCTGTTTGCTCACAAGCCATGCCTTCTGAAGGGCGGAGTGAGACTCGAGCGCCCGGCGAAGCAGTGCCGATTGCTGGTCAAACATCTGCTGCATCTCACTGATGGACGGAGACAGAAAGAAGTCCCGCCCGTCGACATCCTCTAGCTCAGTCTCCGGCCACGCCCCCAACCGTTTCGGACCATCCCCAGTGCGCCTAGAGAGTTGAGTCAATGCAAGCATGACATCAGTACCCTCTGAAAGGGTAAGCCCGGGGAATGACGGTGGATCGACTCGTGGACGTTCATCGTATGAAGAATCACCGCAATCACTTGAATCATCACCACCTCGGTAATCACTCTGGCTTGCATCATCGCGATGATCACGCGGATCATCAAACTCTTCGCAGCTTGTATACAATCCAGCAGATGTAGTGTAGGCGGTCCACTCCGCGAGTGATTTCGCTTCGACACGAGGATAGTAGCGATCTTCAAATGGGCCGCATTCCTGCCGCCACTTTAGTGGCCATCGTCGTTTGTCTCCATTAGTAGTATTCACCATAGCTTCTTCTAGTGCTTTCTTGGACTTGCTCAGGGCCTTCAATCCAGATATCTTGGAGTCAAGTGCATCAAGCTTAGTTCGATGAATCTTCATTTGCTCTTCGCAAATAATCTTTAATGTCTTCGCGGCTTCAACCAATGGAATTGATCGTCCTTGAATGATGTCAAGGGCATCTTTGACAACAAGGTCGATGTCCCGAGCAAATGCGGCTGAATCGTCGTACTCCAGTCGACGAATTTTCGCGAGAACCCGAAATAAATGATATTTTCCTCCCTCCTTACGAGACGGGGGAAGATCTAACCCGGGTAGGAGAGGGCCACAGAATGGCATTCCCTGACTGTTTGTGGCCAACAACGACCATATCCGTTCAATCTTCTTAGCCAATGCAACCTTCACTGGGGCTGCCGACGAGCAATGCATGCAAGTGAATGTCCGATTGGATCGAGACAGAATATAGCTCTTGGGGATCGGTGGCATTGCTCCGTCCGCAATCGCGAGAGGGCAATTTGCGCATTTCCACAACTGTCGTTTCACAGATAGCTTCCTAGGAGACTTCGACATAGTCCCATCGGCTTCATCGACGTACTCCTTTTCACCAGAAATCGCACAGATATGACGAGGGCAAAACCACGTCGCATCTTCGTCCTTCGGGAAAGGAAACGAACCCAAACAAAACTGATGGTACACCTTCGTGCAACCGAAGAACTCGCATACAACAAGCTCGCCTCCATATCCACAAATGAGACACCGTTCTTCTGATTGTCGATCGCTCGGGTCATAATCGTCTTCACTCGCGTTCATGAGGTTTGAAAGTTCCATCGCTTTCTTGGTGGATTGGACTGGAGTGCTCGGTCTAGATCCGGGTTTCGATGGGGAAGACAAATCTGCTTTGTTCCGCTGCATCTTCGCTCTCTTGCTTACTCCAGGTGAGTTGTCTGGGTCAGCCTTCACTCTGCCAGGTAGCTTTCTTTTCAAAGAGCCGTCTTTCCCTTTCAGCTTTTCTTTCTTCGATCTCTTCCCCGTGTCAATTGAGGTTGCAACGTCTTTCTCATCAGCCGACCTGCTCGCATCGTCACCAGATGCCCAGTTGTCTTGCTGACGAGAAGGGTCGCGCGCACACTCGGGACAATACCAATCGCCAGGAGGTACTTGTGTCAACGGTGGGCTCAAGCAGTTCATGTGGAACTCACGCTTGCAATCGCGTCCATCACATAATATGAGCATCGAGAAATGGTCGTCCACGCGATTGCAGATTTCACACGGAAGATCCACAGGCTCTTCTCGTCGCTCCATGCTAGTCGCATTCGAAGATGATAAGTGATGAGTCAGTCAGCATCAGATGTCTACAAACGCACATTCGATCGTAGAAGCGGAGGTGGTGGGCATCTGTGTCATCCAGAATCACACGAGCCTCAGCCAGCGCGTCGATTGCCCTCTGGATCATGTGCGGACTGTATTTCTTGGATCCCTTGAGGCCCGAATAGTCGTCCGAGAATGGAAAAATCGCCGTGCGGTGCACCCAGCCACTGGAACATTCCACAAGTTGTCAACCGGCGGCGTTCCTACTACTCCCTTACGACCACGCCACTCACTAGTTCCGGGTGCCAAAGAAATACACGCAGAGCATGCCCTTCTTGTTACGGTAGCGTAACATCTTGGCGAACTCGCCTGGCTCGCTAAACTGTCCACGGCACACACAAACCACAGATTTCCATCAGCTCTCGTTCCTGTCCCTTTCCATTCATCCACTACATTCCACTCACTCGTGCGGGCCACGGCGGGTGACTGCCTACGCGTGCGAGTACCAGGCCGCCATTCTCGTTCAGTAGTTCATGCAGCGACGGGTTCTCCGCGAGCGCGTCTGCCAAGCGTTCAAGACGACACCACAACCATCCGGTCAGTTTCCATTGAGCCTCTGTGTGCTCCCTCGCCTTCTCTCCTCACCGTAATACTCCTCCTTGTACTTGGCCACCTCCTCAGGGTCCATGGCTCTCGGCCCGTCGTCTCTCACTCGCCTCCGCTGGGGGGGACGCCGCGCCTACTGTACTGATAGAGCGTACTGACGTTTTGGCGCGAGAGGAGCGTTTCCGACTGGGGTGTTTTTTGTGCACCAGGGAGCACCCGAAGCGGGCCGGGTCGGCCCGTGGGTTCACGAGTACAACGGCCCAGACCTGTGTCTATAGGTGCTAACTCAGTAGGTAGAGCATCGTGGCACAATGGAGACCAACGCACATGGTGCCGGTGTGTATTCGATAACTTAGCGCGTTTTTCTTTCTTTCTCTATGATGGACAACGAACTCCCAAGCGAGCTCATTTGGTCGTCTTCTGCTTCTTAAACGCATGGGCAGACGGCTTGGTCTTCTTGTGCTTTTCGCTGAGCTTGGTGGCAAGCGATGTCTTGGCCTCTTCACCCTTCTTCCAGAATCGACCATCGGCGAGTCGGAAGCTCGCCTTTGGCGCACTGCCTGCTGTCTCGAGACTGATGATCACCATGCGGTCACCAATCTTCATTCCGCTCCGCTTCACGGCCGCAACAGCCTCGTCCTCCTTTGAGAACTCCACGTAGCCAAACCCCTTGAGCTTCTTCGTGTGGTTCCAGAGGGGTAGACGCACACTCACGATGGTGCCACAACTCGCAAGCGCTTCACGGACAGTCGACTCTTCTACGTCGTATGGGAGGTGCTTCACGAACACAGTCTTGCAGCCCTTCACGGCTTTCTTGACGTTCTTCTGCTCCTGAAGCGCGACCTCGAGTGTACGCGGTCGCTCGGCTTGCTTCACCGTCAGGTAACGCCCGAATAGGTACTTGCCATCTAGCTTGAGCGCTTTTGGGATCGAACTCGCTGACTCGAAGACGACATGAGCGTAGCCGCGTGGCTTACCAGAGTCTTGGTAACGAGGCATGCGCACCTCCTTCACAATACCACACGGGGCGAAATGCGACACGATATCACCTTCGTCAGCCTTGTATGGGATACCTTCGACATACACGGTAGCTTCCGTCTTTCGAGCAACTTCGTCTTCCAGCTCCTTTGACACGCTGGTGCTGGGTGCTGCAGTCGCCTCTTTCGTCTTCTTCGTGGACTTCTTCGCGGCCTTGGGTAACTCCTCCTCTTCTTCTTCCTTTTCGTCCACCTCATCATCCTCGTCGTCCTCCGCATCACTATCTTCCTCATCACTGTTTTCTTCTTTCTTTACGACGGCGGGACGAAACAGAGCGTTCTCCGTCTCGTCATCACTTGAGTCATCATCCTCGCTGTCGCTCTCTTCACTTGAGCCATCGCGATTTGGCACATGCTGCCCCTTCTCAGCATCAGACTCGGACGAATCACTGTCGCTCTGGGAGTCCTGTGCCTCTTCGCGTTGGCGCTTGCGGTCGGCCTGCGCCTGAGCCTTGATCCCTGCCTTCTTCGCCATCGTTCCTCTTGACGCAACCGGAGTGTTGGGTTTCAGCGTCTTTTCACAGATGCCCACCAATCAAAACACAAACAACAATTGGTCATAATAATGTACTCGTTTGTTTTACGTCCAATCATTTCTGAGATGAACCAAGCTCTCACATGTACTGATTCATAAGCACATATTGATATAATACAACTAATTAATTGACAACGTATGTACTTCGAAAAATGTGACGGTAGTACTTCGAAGTGCGGCACCTGGGACG
>KE464369.1:649-16710 GCA_000387445.2 Pythium aphanidermatum DAOM BR444 | reverse complement strand
GGCCCCCATGCTAATATGGTTGGAGAAACCGAATATTTGCCCTTCGCGTTGAACAGTCTGTTCACTGGCCTTACAGCGAGCTACTGCAGCGAATGTGAGCAAGCTTACAAGTAGAAGCTGGGCCGCAGCTACTGCGTAGCCACTTCCAACGCTTGCTGAGTGAGTTTCCACCTGGTATATTGTCGCTCGTGTCGTGAGTTTTCCGTTCTCGATGATGTATCGCAGCAGAACGATCGTCGAGAAGCGCGTGATGGCCGAGTATCCCGTGTTCGTCGTCATGATCGCTACGGCTGGCAACATTGCAAACGTCTTTCCAGCTGCCTTGAAGTTGCCCATCGCGTACCCCGATCCGTAGACTTTGATCGTGTCCATCTTGTTGGGCGGGACGAAGTCACGCACGGCGATGTTGCGTACGAACACGTTCTCGGTCTCCAGTCGGTCACACTCCCAGGCGTTGCTCTGCGTTGTGCGATCACACGCCTCCACTTTGGCGAGTGCCAGAGCGCCTTCCTCGGTCTTGAGCAGCGACACCACTCGCTCTGGGTGCGTGCCTTCCTTGTATCCTTTGAGTACTATACCAGACGGCGTTACGATTGGCGGCGAGATGGCCCACACCCTGGCGCTCATGAGAGACACGGGTGTGTAGCTGTCGTTCAAGCATCCGGGCGACATGGTGACGACGGGGTTGTTGTAAAGCATCGTAGTGATCCATAGGTCTGTCGAGTTCGCGCATATGTCCTTCAGCAGTGTCGGGCGGAGGGATAGCACGAGGCGACATGGCCATAGGCCGTAGCCTTCGAAAGCCCCGGCCATGATGCCTGCGAGGGCGAACCCATTCTCTAGAATGTACGCTGCGTCGAGCCACGTGGCGTTGAATGTCCTGATAGTGCTCGAGGCGTCTGCTTCAGTCGCCTTGCTGTACTTCTTGATGAACGCGACACTCAGAGATGTGTCTCTCGCGACCGTCTCGTTGTGAAAGAGGTCCTCAAAGAATATACGTGGGTATTGGGCTAAGTGTGTGCGTGTGTGCGAGGTCCATTCGAAGTTACCAGTGAGGTCCTGTGGTTCCCAGTCAAGAACTTCCTTCGGCAAGAGCAAAGCAACCGAGTAGCTGACGACGATAGTCGCACCGAGAAGAGTGATGAGAGGTAGCGAGACCCCATAGACCACCACGCGATGCTTGCGGTGGTGCTTGACTCCCTTTACGATCGCAAGACTTTCTCCGGTGTCGTCCATAGTAGTGTTGTTGCCCATCGCTCAGTCAGACGAGCCGTCAAGCAAGAGCGACACGATGAGCTATGGCTTCGGTCTTGCAGCTAAGAACATTGCATGGACGACGACAATGAACAACGAGAATAGACAGAACCCAGAAATCAAGGGGTTACCGATGGCAAGAAGCACATGTCTATTTTCAACAGTATCAACACAAACGCATCTGACAGACTCACATCAAACACACAGCTCAGAGCCGCAGCAACTATGCCAGGAGGGAGCTCAAGAGCATTGTCGACAGCGCCAAAGTAAGCGCACACAGTGACGAGAACTGGGGCGTCGACACGGCTTGTGATCGCAGGTTTCCGGGGTCAGAGTCAGTGCTTCCGACAGTCGTGTCGTCGGAGCTCGCCACTGGGTCGTAGTAGAGAGATGTGAACTTGGGGAAGACGTACTCGATAAGCACGAAGTCGGACGAGCTGCTTACGCTGACGTTGGATGTGATGTTGACCATGCTGCCGTCAATCTGTGCAACAACAGGCGAATCGAGGAACATGGACTCGAGCAATTCGACGCGCTGGATCTTCCGATCACGACCGTGGCCGTCATGCTTGGCACCCTTCGGCTTTGTGCCACCTTTCTTGTTACGGGACGCGATGTTGAGCCCCAGATGGAGCTTGTTGGCGTTGTTCAGGAACGGCCACTGCTCGATCCACACGGCAAACTTGAGTCCACCTGCCGGCACGTCGATGATCTGCTCTCCATTCTTGGCGGTCGCGTTGCCATCATAGAAGCTCACTTGGGCAATGTACAGGACAGGGTCTGTCTGGCCTTCGATCAGCAGGCTCGCGTTGAATAGGCTCGTAGTGACGTTGACTCCTTCTTCCGTCTGCGTGGTTTGAGGAGCGCTCCAGTTGAAGCTTAGTCCGCTAATGTTCTTGACGACATTCGCTGTGACGACACCTTGCGCGTCCGTCTCGTGGAGATGGTGCATCACAATGTCAATGATGGACTGCGAGCAATCTCCAGTTGGACACAGCCGCTGCCGACCACCGAGTCCGCGGAGACCAAAGCCACCACGGGCACCTCGTCCACGGCCCTTGGCCGTACCGTTGACGTCGTGATCGTGGGGACCATGCTCTTCCTTCTCCATCTTGGAGTTATCTTTTTTCTGCTTCGTGGAATGTTCATCATGGTTCTCATGGCCAGACACGCCAGTGACTTCGGCTAGACCAAGAAGAAGGGTTCCGATGAGGATTGCACTCACTCCGCGCATGGCTACTTTAACTTCAGTGGCTGGTTGTTGATGTTTCAAGAAGGTTTCAAAATGACATCCATGAGAGTGATCTGCTGCCTACCATTGACAGTAGGGAGCACGAGGATCTCGGGCCCTCGCCCTCGTGTCTGCAGATGCGAGGATGAGGATAAGACCTTGTCAGAGCTCGGTGGGGTGCGCGAAGCGACACATGGCTACATTCGGAGACTATGACTACCATGAAGTCAGTGCGGTGCCAACAGTGGACCAGTCGTGCCCACTGTTGCGCAAACTGTGCAACGCGGCCTTAGTATATTTCAAAACAGGGTAGAATGTAATGATAAAGTCTAGAATAAGGTAGACAAAATAGTGATACAGTACGTCTTGAGTGATCATCACTCACTGTTATGGGGCAATTCTCTTGGTGGGCAATCTTAGCAGAGAGACAGACCCCGCTGTCGCACACGAGACTTTCGTCAAGAGCGGAAGCTTAGACGCCTTACTTGGAGGTTCATTGTCAGTCGTACACCTCTTTGTTTGTAGAGTCTGGAACTCCCAAAGCATCAGCGTGGCGGAGTTGTGGGTTGTTCCAGATGGTGGGAGGATACCATCCCTTTTCAAGAAGCAACGGTTTTTTCCAGGGCAAAGGGATCCGTCGTGGATTGCTCCCATCACACGGATTCGATATTCGTATCAATCGACTTCATACACATCAAAAAGTCAGTATTCACTTCTCTCTCTTCGTCTATCGATTGCTTTGTGGCTTATGTATTGCAGGGTGATTTATTGATGGTTTATCTGGTACTTTTGAGGATGATCGAGCGTTGGATCTCAGATGAGGCCATCATTGTCATCTCTCGTCGCAAAGGAATGCGATGACTGACGATCTCGGTTCGAATATTTCAGTTCGAGTGTGCAGTGAGCCATCTTGCTTCAGTGTGTCGCTTTGACACCATCCTTCGCAAGGCCACCGTGTCTTGCTAAATCTGCCCAACAAACTGCCATTTCCCACCTTGTTCCGCAAACTGTTCCTCAAAACAGATGGGGCGATTTTATCCGTTCCCGGCTGAATCTGCGAAACCCCGACCCCTCAGGCACAATTCTTGTCACACAACGGATGGGACAACGAACACAGACACCGCAGCCGTTTCGACACAGACTCGCGGAGACGGGGTAGGGCTCGAGCCTCTCCACTGACTGACGTCACCGACTTGTGGTGGGTCCTGTCACACGTCACCAAATAATCCCGGATATTATCTGGCGGATTTCTCTTGTGGAGCGTCGCCAACTCTTCCGCGGCAACCGCCGCCGCAATGGATCGCACTTCACTATTTGGCCGGTGGCCCCCACATCCCCTCCTCCGTCCGCTCCCCTCCCCCATCGCCCCCCACACACCGCCACCATGGCTCCCCCAATGCGCATGATGAGCTCCTCCTCCGACGCCGCCGTCTTCTCTCACAGTGGCTACGCGCCTCGCGCCATCACACGCGCTGACCTCAAGCACGCGCAGCGCATCGTCATTAAGATGGGCACGAGCGTCGTATCGACCAACGGCGAGCCAGCGCTCGGTCGCATCGCTTCCATGGTGGAGCAGATCTGCATGCTCAAGCGCCAGGGCAAGGACGTGCTGCTGGTCACGAGTGGCGCCGTCGGCATCGGCCGCAAACGCCTCAACAAGCAGATCCTCCTCTCGGCGTCGCTGCGCACGCACGTGCAGGGCAACCAGCAGATGCTGGCGCTCGAGAAGAAGAAGGGCGCCATGGCGGCGGCCGGTCAGATTGGGCTCATGTCGCTCTACGAGACGCTCTTCTCGCTCTACGACGTGGCGTGCTCGCAGGTGCTCGTCACGGCCAGCGACTTCAAGACCGCTAAGAACCGTGCCAACACGCGCGACACGATGCTCAACCTGCTTGAGCTCGATGTGATTCCTATTGTCAACGAGAACGACGCCGTGAGCGCGTCGCCAGATGGCACCGTCTTCACGGACAACGACTCGCTCGCGTCGCTCGTCGGCTCGGAGATCGAAGCCGACCTGCTGCTGCTACTCACAGACGTTGAAGGCCTGTACAACAAGCCACCAAACCAGCCAGGCGCCAAGGTCATCCCAATCTTCCGCTTCGACCAGTCCGAGTTCGAGATCGGTGAGAAATCGAGTGTCGGTCGTGGCGGCATGGGCTCCAAGATCGAAGCAGCTCAGGCTGCCATCGCACGCGGTGTCAAGGCCGTTGTGATCGCCAGTGGCTTCAAGTACGGTATCGTCAACGACGTGATCAGTGGTGGCAATCATGGCACGCTCTTCGTGGTGAATCCAGACGCCTCCACGGGCTCGAATGACGTCGCGAGTGCAGAGGACATGGCCAAGGCCGCGCGCGCGGCCAGTCGTGCACTCCAGAAGCTCACGTCCCAGCAGAGAAGCGCTGTGCTCAAGCGCATTGCTAAGGAGCTCGTCGCACAGGGCGACGCCATCCTCCGCGCCAACGCCCAGGACATCGCGCGGGCCGAGGCCACGTCGATCGACGAGGGACTCCTAGCGCGCCTCAAGCTCTCCAAGGCCAAGCTACAGACTCTCGCCGACGGCATTAACAGCATCGCGGACTCGGACGAGCCGATTGGACGCATGCTCCAGCGTACCGAGCTCGCTTCGGGCCTCATCCTGCACCAGGAGACTGCTCCTATTGGCGTGCTGCTCGTGATCTTCGAGAGCCGTCCGGACTCGCTCCCACAGATCGCGGCGCTTGCTCTGCGTAGTGGCAACGGTCTGCTGCTCAAGGGCGGTAAGGAGGCTGCTCAGAGCAACGCTATGCTGCACAAGCTCATCGTGGACGCCGTCGAGGCCGAGACCAAGGGCGCTGTCAACCGCAACATCATCGGCCTCGTCACGTCCCGTGAGGAGATCTCGGACTTGCTGCGTCTGGACGACGTCATCGATCTCTGCATTCCACGTGGTTCGGGTTCGATGGTCGCGCACATCAAGAAGAACACGCGTATCCCAGTGCTCGGCCACGCCGAGGGCGTGTGCCACATGTACATCCACAGTGATGCCGACCTCAAGAAGGCGACGGCTCTCGCTATTGACGCCAAGACCGACTACCCGGCCGCCTGCAATGCGCTTGAAACGCTGCTTCTCGACGAAGCGCTCGTCAAGAACGGTAGTGCGAAGACCCTGCTGGCCACGTTGGAGAAGGCGGGGGTGACGCTGCACGTTGGCCCGAATGCCACGCGCCTCGGTGTGGCCACGGCCTCTTCCCGCAAGACCACGCAGCTCTCGACCGAGTACGGCACCAAGCACCTGACGGTCGAGGTCGTGGACGGCGTGGACGCTGCCGTGACGCACATCAACACGCACAGCAGCGGCCACACGGAGGCGATCGTGACGGAGAACGCCGACGCCGCCCGCAACTTCCAGCAGAACGTGGACAGCGCCTGTGTGTTCCACAACGCCAGCACGCGCTTCGCTGACGGCTACCGCTTCGGTCTCGGCGCGGAGGTCGGTATCAGCACTGGCCGTATCCATGCCCGTGGGCCTGTGGGCGTTGAAGGCCTGCTCACGACCAAGTGGAAGCTGACGTCCGAGAGCGGCCACACGGTCGCGCAGTTCTCGCCTGCCACCCCGAATGCGCTGCAGTACACGCACAAGAAGCTCGCTCTGATCGCGAACGAGGCGAGCATCGCCCGCCCAAAGAGCAGCCGCCTTTAAGTATGAGTCTGTGTGCCTGTAGTGAATGAATGCGATCCAAATTGATAGATAATCTATACGAACGCCAACTAGTAGTCGCCCTCGTCTTCCTCCTGCATCTCTTCCTGTGCGTGCTTGGCTCGCTTTCTCCGCTCTCCCTCTGCTCACACAGCCATTGCATCAGTCTCTCATCCTTACGCTCGCATCTCTTCCTGCACTCACCATTGATGGCGTTCAGATCCTTCGAGGCCTTGGCGCGCAGCGTGTCCATGTCGTCGGCATCTTCGGCCCATTCGAGGACCAAGTGACGGCCATATAAGTGCGAGCTCGCCAGCGCACTGAACGCCGTCACGGCCTCTTGCTCCGTCAAGTACTCGACGAACGCGAAGCCGCGGTGCTTGCCGTCAAACTTCTTGGGCATGCGCACGCGCTTGAGCTGACCGAACGCTCCAAACAACTCGCGAATCTCGTTGCTCGTGGCCTCGAACGCCACGTTCCGCACGATGATCTTGGTTTTGCGGCCAGTGCCTGCTGCCGCATCGTTCTCTCCGTTCTTCCGCTTCGTCGCCACCTTCTTCTGTGAGATCTTGAGGTTGAGCGCGTGGCCGTCCACCACGCTCGACTGCAGCGTCGCAATGGCCTTGTCCGCGTCCTTGGCATCCGCAAACTCGACGAAGCCAAAACCCATGGACAGCATGCCTCGCTTCGGATCCTTGCGACGTGCCACCGTCACCTTGCGCACCTTGCCCACTCGGGAGAAGAGTTTCTCCAGTGCCGGCTCCTTGGTGTCGAAGTTGAGGTTCTTGACGCAGATCGTGTTGTTGGCCTCCGCTGCGGCCGCGTTCTCGTCTTCGCCGTCCACATCGTCCACGTCTGGCACGCCCAGGGCTGCAGCCGTCGTCTTCACACCCGCCTTGGCAGCCGCAGACGCTGCCGATGTAAATACCTTGACAGGCGCCCATTCGAGGTAGAGCGGCACGTGCTGGTACTTCTTATACGCGAGCGATCGGAACGCACGACGCGCCTCCGATGGCTCGAAGAACTCGACGAGCGCCAGCGTCTTGGACGGAGCGAGCAGGAAGCGTCCGAGGTCGCCGTGCTTACGGAAGAGCTGGGCCAGCTCGTCTTCTTCCGTCGTGTGAGGCAGGTTCTTGACGAGAATCACCGTTGTGCTTCGCTCAATCTTCTGCTTGTTGGCGCCCTTGACTAGCGCGCCCTCGATCGCGTCCAGATCCACGCCCTCCTTCGCGAAGAACTCCTTGTTCTCTTTCACCAGCATGGTCTCACCGATCGCGAGACGCACAGCCAGGTTGCCGTTCTCCTTGTCCATGATATCACCGCGTTGCACGCCCATACGCTCGGCCAGCGTACCGACTGTTGCATCGCCTCGGATAAACGATGCGTTCCAGCCCGTCTGCTTGGCGGCGTTCAACTGCCGCTCGAGCTCCTTCTTCTGCTTGTACGTCAGGTTTGGGTCTTCTAGAGCCGCCTTCGGGTCGATCTTCTCCGGTTTCTCGCGTGCGTAGATCACATGCAGGCGACGGCCCTGGAAAGCAAAGCCGTTGAGTTTCTCAAGCGCTTGCTGCGCGTCCACGGTGCTCTTGAACAGGACGAAGCCGAAGCCCTTGCGTCGCTTGGTCTCGTCCAGCGGCATGTGAATCTCCACGATCTCACCGTACGACGAAAACAGATCTGTCAAGTCTTCTTCCACGGCAGTGAACGGCAGATTCCGCACAAACAGTCTCGCCGTTGGCTTCTCCTCGTCCGCCTCTCCGTTCTTCTCGTCCTTCTTCTTGTCTTCGGAATCGCTCGCCATGTCCTCGTCCTCCTGTTCGTCTTCCTTGTCTTCATCTCCGACCATGTCTTCGTCTTCTTCATCGCTGTCCTTGTCCAGCGACTTGCTTACCTTGGAGCGTAAGAAGTCGAGATCCGAGAGCGGCTCCTTCTTCTTCTCGCCCTTGCGCAGCTTCTCGTTGTCCGAGTCTTCCTCATCGCTCACCGCCATCTCATGCACCTCATCGTCTTCGTCGTCGGAATCGTTCAGCAGCTTTGCCGCCTCAGCAGCGGCCTTGGACGCAGTCGCTGGATCCTGCACGTCGTCGTTGGCCCAGAACTTGGACTTGGAACGCGCCTGCATCGTCTCCATGAACTCCTGGAACGCTGCGCTGTCCTCCTCGACCACTTCGCCCTTCTTGAGCTGCGTCTTGTGCTTCTGCTTCTTCTTTTCATTCTCTTCTTCTTCTTCCTTTTTCTTCTTCTTGGGCTCGTTCAGCTCCTGGAAGCGAGAGCTACCCGCCGAGTGCTTGCTCCATGGGCGGATCGCCGCGCTCTCGTCTCCCTCGCGGGCCACAGCGAACGTGACATTGATGCGGCTCGTGTCGATGAACGAGTGGTCGAAGAACGCCTTGGCCTGCGCTGCCTGCTGCTCCGTCTTATAGCCCACGAAGCCGAAGCGTCGGGACTTGGAGCCGTCCTTGGTGCGGATGACCACTGCGTCCGTCACTTCGCCTTGCTTGGCGAAGTGCTCGCGCAGGCGCTTGGTGTCCACATACGCCGGGAGGTTCTGCACGTAGAGACGAGTGCTGCTGGCGGGCTCCTGCGCCTTGGGCTTGGCGGCCTGCTGCTGCTGCTTGGCCATGATGCTGGTCATGTGAATGGAGAGCTCTTGGCAGCGTTTCGCTCAATGGCGATGTGTGGTCCACACCACGAGAATGACTCGACCCACCTGCTGCCTTGTGCCACATACAAACACCAAGTGGTGGAAGGTTCTCTCCAGTGGTTTTTGACATGATCTTGAAGAGCTCCACATTCGGTTGTGGATAGAAACGTTGGAAACGCTCGCTATCGTTTCGAATGGGACTGTTGGCGTCTATTGGTTGTCAGCCCAGCAAACGCCTTGACGCTTCCACCAGCCATAGCAGACCCAAGAGCGCAGCACCATGGCGAAGCCATCTGCGCGCACGACGCCCGCCAAGAAGGCGGCGGCGACGAGCAAGTACGCCAAGGCGGCGGCCAAACAGGAGCCGCGCAAGGCCAAGGCGCAGATGTTCTCCTCGGATGAGGAGGAAGAGGAGCAGAGCGAGGAAGAGGAGGAGGATGAGGAGATGGACAAGGACGCCGGGTTCTCGGACGCCAACAAGAGCTGGCTCAAGATCAAGAAGGGCAGTGACGATGAGGAAGAAGACGATGACGACGAGGAGGAAGAAGGCAGCGACTTTGAGCTCGATATTGAACGCAAGGCGCGTCTCTTGGACGAAGAGCAAGCGCGCGAGGCCGAGGAGGCCGAGGAGGAGATGCGGCTGCACATCGCCAACAACGAGAAGTACCACCTGCCGACGGAGGACGACGAAGAAGAAACCGAGGAGGGCGCTGCCACGGACCCGGCCGAGGTCTACCAGCGTATCAAGGACGTCATTGAGGTCCTGTCGCACTTCAAGGAGCGTCGTGAACCTGGCCGCTCGCGTGTCGAGTACGTCGATACGCTCGCGCGTGACGTGTCCAACTACTTCGGCTACAACCGTGAGCTCGTGGACATGTTCCTCAAGATGTTCTCGCCAGCTGAGTGCCTCGAGTTCGTGGAGGCCAACGAGCAGCCGCGTCCGCTCGTGATCCGCACCAACACGCTCAAGACTCGTCGTCGCGATCTCGCTACGGCGCTCATCCAGCGTGGTGTCAACCTCGACCCACTGGCCAAGTGGTCCAAGGTCGGTCTCAAGATCTACGACTCTCCCGTGCCAATCGGTGCCACGCCAGAGTACCTCGCGGGTCACTACATGCTGCAGTCGGCGTCGTCCATGTGTTCGGTCATGGCTCTTGCGCCTCAGCTCAACGAGCGAGTGCTCGACATGGCCTGTGCGCCTGGTGGTAAGACGACCTACATCGCGCAGCTCATGAAGAACACGGGAACGATCATCGCCAACGACCTCAAGAAGCAGCGTCTCAAGGCCACGGTCGCCAACCTGCACCGCCTCGGCGTCAAGAACACGTCGGTGTCGTGCTACGACGGTCGTAAGGTGCCGTCGCTCTTCAAGGGCTTTGACCGCGTCATGCTCGACGCGCCGTGCACGGGTCTCGGTGTCATCGCGCGTGACCCTTCTATCAAGACACAGAAGACGGAGAAGGACGTGCTGCGTCTCGCTCACTTGCAGAAGGAGCTGCTGCTCGCTGCGATCGATGCCGTTGACGCCAAGTCGGCCACGGGTGGCTACATCGTGTACTCGACGTGTTCGGTCATGGTGGAGGAGAACGAAGCTGTGGTGGATTACGCGCTCAAGAAGCGTTGCGTTAAGCTCGTGGAAACGGGTCTGGACCACGGCAAGGCCGGCTTCACACGTTACCAGCAGCAGCGCTTCCACCCGTCGGTCGCTCTCACGCGTCGCTTCTACCCGCACGTGCACAACATGGATGGCTTCTACGTGGCCAAGTTCAAGAAGTACGCTAACACGCTGCCATCGGAAGAGGAGGAGAAGAAGAAGTCGAAGGTGGAGAAGGAAGCTGAGGAGGAAGAGGAAGAAGAAGAGGCCAACAAATCGAAGAAGACGAAGAAGAAGGAGGCCAAGGCCATCAAGAAGGCTGCCGAAGCTGTGGAGGCCGAGGTCGAAGAGGCCAGCGAGGCCGAGGAGGAAGAGCCGAAGAAGGCTAAGGAGGTCAAGAAGGCTCCAAAGAAGAACAACCCGGGCAACAAGCGACCAAACAACGCCAAGGGCGACAAGAAGAACGCCAACAAGCGTCAGAAGAAGTAGGCGCGACCTCCGCTCTCATAGATTCAGTAATACATTGCGCGTTTCCATGTTTGACTACCTCAGTTGATGTCTACGAGGCGTTTGTCGAACGTACAAGACGCGCCATGCAGCGCCTGTTGCAGACGCTGGAGGTCCCGGAAGTTGTCGGGCGTGAGCATGCCGTGACGGATGAAGAAGTCGAGCAGCACGAGACAAATGTCGTGCTTGAAGCGCTCGGGCTCCTCTCGCAGAGCCTCGAGCACATCCTCGACGCTCCAGAGCTCGAACCCGTCCACCTCTTTGTCCGTGTTGCTTGGCGTCAGTCCCTCAGCCATCTCCAAGTCGTAGATGAACATGGTGTTGTTCTGTAGGCCGTTTGGCTCATCCAGCAGGTACGAGATGCTTCCACAGGACACGAGTCGCTCACGCGTCCACTCCGGCTCGAGCCCTGCCTCTTCTTGCGACTCCTTCACCATGTTTTCCATCGCCGTCGTGTGGGCCGGCAACCCACCGCCGACCATCGTGTCCAGGCGCCCTGGCCAGCTCAGCTTCGTGGCGCTGCGCTTGGCGATCCACACCTTGTCCACGCTGCCGTTGCGGCTGTCGCGCGTGTAGCCGTTGAGATGCGTAGCGTACTGCGCCAGCCCGAAGCTCGAGCCGACGCCGCGGTTGAAGTAGAAGAGCGGCGCGTCTCCGAACACGCGCCGCGCCGCGTACAGCTCGTCCTGCCACAGTGAAAACGCCTTCTCTGCGCGCAGCTCCTCGCTCATGGTGCGGAACGCCGTCGTGCGCGCGTCCACTGACTCGAGCTCGGCGCGGATCACCACGTCACGCTCTCTCACGCGGAAGAGCTGCGGGAATCTCGCCAGACGCTGCGTGCACACACAGGCGTCAATCGCTCATGTGGGTCGTGGCATCCGATCGCTTCGTACCTCGCGCTTGTGCTTGAGCACCCATCCGACATGCAGCTCCTGGCCTCGAAGGTCGTAGAGGGGCGCCTCTACGGGGCTAAGCGCCACACGTAGGGGCACGTACTTGTCCGGCGTCCATCCGATGGTGCGCGCCACGAGGCGCTGCCACTGCGTCGGCTTGAACATGACGTCAGCAGTTTCGAAGTGGAGGTGAGGCTACTCGTCGCCGAGGACTTCCATGGGCACAGGATGACTGACATATGGCATCGATGCGTCCAGCAAGTCATCAGTCGGACAAGGATGAACAGGGAGCAGGCCACGTCGATGGCAGATCGACGGTGGCCACTGATTGAACTGGAGCCGTCATGGCAAGATCCACGTGAAGGGCTCAGCTGTCGGGCGTCGCCAAGTATATTCCTCATATATCGATTGCTAATCTACAGTACGTCCATCGTGTCGACGCGCGTGCCTGGCTGTTCAGTGCAGGATGAAGTTGAGCGAGTGCGACTTAGGCGCCGAGTATGAGCCGTCTGAACTCTCACCGTCACTGTGATGGCCGTTGTTCGGGTCGTAATGACCACCAGGGGTGCCGTAGTGGCGCGCCATCATGGGTACACTGCCCATGCGTGGGTCCATGTCACGTGACGACGGCATCGGCATGCGCCCATGGTCCATGAGCGGTCCGCCGCGCATCATTCCGTGGGGGCGGCCCATCGGATCACGCATCTCGTACTCGCCGTAAGGGCCAGGTGGAAGGCCACCAGGACCGACTGGCGCTCCACGCATTGGTATACCACCGTTTGGCACCATCTGCGGCGCACCAACGCCAGGACCCATGCCATTCCCGCCGCTCATGCCCACACCCATGCCGCCGTTGTGCTGCTGCTTCTCGAGGTACTCGGCCTTCATGGCGCGCAGGTCCGCCAGAGGCAGCCCCATGAACACACCGAAGCCGTAGTAGACCTTCTCCTCTTCGTTGTCGTCGTGCTCCGAGCCACCAAAGCTCCCCACGGAGCGTGGGGCGTCGTGGGCGCCACGCAGAGCCAGTCGGTCTTCCATTTTCACTGTGGCTTCTGGACTGTTGATCAGGGGAGAGAGCGAGACGACGATAAACCCACAATGGTTTCAAACCTATCGCGTTCGTATCAGATAGTACCAAACGATACAAACACTCACTGTAGCCATCTCTATTCGACAGGGATCTCATCTACTTGCGACGACGGAAGCGCTTGTACGACTTCTTTGACTTGCTCTCGAGGTCCTCGCTCGCATTCCGCTTCTTGTACTCGCCGTCGTTCGTCAGATGCGATCCGATCTCCTGGTACAACTGACGGAACTTGCGGATCGAGCCGATGGGACGTAGTGGCTCAGCCAGCAGGCGGGTCAGTTCGTGACGCATCGACTCGACTGATTCGCCGTTCTTCTTCTTGGTCTTGTCGCCCTTCTGCTTCTTTGAGTCGAGCTCCATGAGCAGGTTCTCGTCCAGATCCAAGTCGGCCTCCTTGGCCATCTGACTGAACCACGTCTCCTCCGACTTAGCCTTGCCCACCACGTTCTCATGGTCGTTGATGGCCTTCGCAAGGCGGAGACGCTCATCAATCACCGGCAGGTAGCGGTGGTCGAATGGGAACTCAGCAAGACCCGTTGGGCGTTGCAGCATCTTACAGATTTGTGCGTGATACTTGGCATCTGGGGGCGCCACAAGCGAGATACTGAGACCTTCTTTGTTGGCACGCGCCGTACGACCACTGCGGTGCAAGAACACCTCAGTCGAGCGCGCTACGTGGTAGTGGACGACGTAGTCGACACTTGGGATATCGAGACCACGCGCGGCCACATCAGTCGCAATGAGAATTCCCTTCGGGTTGGCACGGAAGCCATCGAGCTTCTTCAGACGCTGGCGCTGCTGCATCTCCGCGTGGAGAGCGAAGACTGGCATCTTGAGTAGTGTGAGCAAGTTGGCGAGCTTACGGACTTGGTGGATGGCGTTCAAGAACACGATTGTCTTGCCAGGGTACTGTGTGAGGAAGTAGTAGAGGTAGCTGTCGCGCGAGTCATCCGTAACCTCATGCTGGCACAGCTCAAGGCCCGATGGTAGTGACAGTGCCACATTCTCCTGCTGCTTACGCACCTTGCGTTGCTCATCTTCAGTCAGCTCCTTGCCCTTCGCTGCCGCTGCTTCGTCAATGCTGAGATCCACAACAGCTGGCTTGCCACGCAGACCGACACGCTTCATAACGCTCTCAAGGACTGTGAGCGCATGCTTGTGCTTCTTCTTACCTGTCTGAAAACGACCGCCTTCCGGAATGGTCAGCGTCGCAGAGAAGAGGAACGTCTGGCGAGGAATGCGGTGTGTCGTCTTGACATCCTCTGTGTCTTCCTCTTTCTCGTCCTCATCCTCTTCATCGCCGTTCTCGCCGGCCTCGTGCATGCGCATCACATCGTCGAGCATCATCACCTTCGCCTCGCCGACCATAGCGGAGTCTTCGTCATCCTCATCGTCGCTCTCACTATCTGAAAGGTCTTTCAATTGCTTCGTCACGCTCTTGCCACTGGAGCGGACGACCTCGAAGATCTTTTCTACTTCTGCGTACGATCCCGTCTGCAGCATGCGATCGGCTTCATCGATCACCAAGAAGCGAAGAGTTTCATGCAAATCGCGGAGGTGCACGTGATTCGAGTCGATGAGATCCCAGAGACGGCCAGGAGTACCGATCACAATCTCAGGCTTGTACGACAGCATACGCGTCTGCTTCTGCACGGACATACCGCCGACAAGTGTCATCACACCAATCTCGCGGTTTGGAACCATCTTCTCCAGGTGCTGCTGAATCTGCAGCGCCAACTCACGCGTCGGTGTCAGGATCAGCGCCTTGCAGTCCTTTACGTAGCCCTTGCGGTCCTTTTCGAACAACAGCTGACTCAAAATCGGCAGACCGAACGCCAGTGTCTTACCGGAACCCGTGGGCGCGGCACCAACGATGTCGCGGTTGTCGACAAGCGCTGGGTAGATGGTCTTCTCTTGGATTGGGGTCGGCGTCATGAAGCCAGCGGCGTGGAGCGAGTGCCGCAGCAGTGGGTGCAACTTGAACTTATCCCAAGCCGGCAGACTCACAGGTCCGACTGGCTTCTTCTTCTTGGGTTCCTGTTCCTTCGTCTGCTTCTTCTCTTGCTTCTTAGCTGGTATCGACTGCGTCAGCTCTTCTGCATCCTCCTCCTCCTCTCCCTCTTCATCGTCCTCCTCCTCTGCTTCTTCAATGATGACTTGCTCGTCGTCCTCCTGCTCCGGAGCCTCCTCTGTCTCTAGCTCCGCGTCTTCATCTCCAGCATCCGTCGCCTCCTCAGTGGCCTCCTGCTGCTGCTTGGCCTTGCTCTTCTTGCGCTTGCGCTTCTTCTTCGTCGGCTCCTCGCCATTCGCCTCAGCCTTCGGCTGACTCTTGCCGGTGCTTCATCACAAGCGTAACCCGTCAGCCCAATACGAACCACCCTCGAGACAGCACTCTCTTCAGATAAGAGCACATACCCGAACACAATGACTCGACCTCCGGATTCAGACGTCTGGAGAGTGTAATCTGCGTAACCATACCCTGTCAGCCCGCGTAACTCCGTACCCTCCGTACCCGCACCGTACCCGTGAGCTCTTCCACCTCGAAGACCGAGCCGTCCTCGAAGCCCTCGATCTGCATCTCCTCCATGTCGAGCTTGCGCCATCCTTCCTGCGTCAGCGCCTCCTCCGGCGACACTCGCTGCTTGCGCTTCTTGCCGCTCTTCTTGGCGCCCGCCACCGCGTAGTCCGTCACCACCTTCTGCCCGCTCATGCTCCGTCGCTTCGGTCCCAACAAGTCGGAATGTTGGTTGTTGATGTGCGATGTCTCTTGACAGCGTTGGCTCCACCACCAGCCAATTTCCGCCAATCACAGCCTGTATAACTACGAAAAGAACCCTTTATCCGCCAATCAGAACTCTCAATATCCCTCCCCACCGACCCATGAGCTCTCCATTCAGGAGCCACCCCCATCGGCGCGCGCTTCTGAGACCGCCGCCATGATCCGCGCCTTCAGCCTCACGCGCGCACGCTGCGTGCGGACGCTTGCGGCTGCAGCCACCACCTCCTCTGTATGCGCGTCCACAGCGACCCCACGCCCGCTGGTGCGCTGCCGGACGCGCCACTCCAGCAGCGTACTGCGTCTGACGTCGCCGCGTAGCTCAGTGCACCGCCACGCCACTCGCGCCCTCTCCACGGCTTTCGTCTCGAGCCACTTCCGCCTGGAGGATCCGCATGAAAT